>JAUKPP010202033.1:0-14070 GCA_032273245.1 Phyllaplysia taylori
TATTTGGAAAACATAATTTCGTTTAAATCTGTCTCAGGGGAGAAGGGGGTGGTGTGTGTTTGTGGAGGGGGGGTATGTGTGTGTGAGTGTGTGTGTGCTCGCGCTATTTTGTGTGCACGTATTGGTGGTTTGGTTTGGTTACCAATTTGACGCCCCCTGCAACACTGTAAGGAACTTTAAGAGTTGGGCTACTCCGACCATGCCTGTTAGGACCAAACTGGGCTGAGAGAGAAAATCCCATCAGACCCCCCCCCCCCTTTCGTCCATACGTGGGATCGAACTCAGGTCTTCCGCACGACAGGCAAAGAACCTAACGACTACACCACTGCGTCGTTTGTATTGGTGGGTAATGGGTGAGTACGTGTGTGAGAGAGAAAGAGTAAATGGGTGTGTGACAGAGAGATAGATAGATAGATAGCGAGAGAGAGAGAGAGAGAGAGAGAGAGAGAGAGAGAGAGGGGGGGGGGGCTTAAGAGGAAGAAGGAATACTGTTGATGCGTGCATATTATTTCTCTACTTTGTGTGGCCCCAGGGGAAGCTAGTATTAGCACCGGCCGTGGTCAGGCGAAACGATAAAATAGTCGACTGACAGATTGATGGACATGAAGGTAGGTAAGTAAACAGGCAGACAGACAGACACACAGATAAATAATTAGATAGATAGATAGATAGATAGGAAGATAGATAGATAGATAGATAGATAGATAGATAGATAGATAGGAAGATAGATAGATAGATAGATAGATAGATAGATAGATAGGTAGATAGATCGACAGAATGAGCCACAAGATCGTTTGTGACAGACAAAGGAGGATTCATAAAACTGCGAAGAAAGTAATGCTAGGCGAACACATCAACGAAATTGTTTGTTGCCTTACTGACTATGACTATGACTATGGGAGATATAATATAGTCTACATAACATACTGATGGGTAAAAAAGTAAGGAGAAGAAAAAAAAAATCAGGCGCTTTTCAGTACCTTTTAAAAACGCATTCAAAATTCTAAAATACGACGGCACGGGTGAGAAATAACATGATAAAATTGTGGCATAAACAAACAGGCTATAACAGCAAAAGAAGCTGGTGCCTCTATAAATAAGTAACTTTTAACTTCTATTTTCTGGCATAACAAAAAAAAGCAACGATATCTCAATAATTCAATACAAATAGAATGAAGTAATCAAGGATAGCCTAAAACAGCAAAAGTAGCTGAAGTCTCTATAAACAGGCAACTCCAAGCTAACTAATGAATATGTCAAGACACATTGTATGAGTTGGCTTCTCTCTCGCTACAGTCTTGTTAAAGTTCCTCCTGATAAGCTGCAAACATTATAACAACGATAGGCATACTGTTGTCTACGGCAACGAGAAAAAAACAATGAAATCAATCGAGGGCTAGGCACTAACTATTTTGTAAGTTTTAGCTTTAACTGAAAGAATTTTTTTGTCGAATTAAATTTGATTTATATACTGGTAACGATTGAACCTTAAGGGACCGATTCACCCTGCAGTTTCGCTTCTACATCGCATTCAGGAGAGAGAGAGAGAGAGAGAGAGAGAGAGAGAGAGAGAGAGAGAGAGAGAGAGAGAGAGAGAGAGAGACAGACAGACAGACAGACAGACAAACATGTTGCACTAGCTGGTGTTGTCATTTGTCACTGTTATATGAACATGCCAAATTTCTCGTCAGAGACCAATAAACTCTCTGATTCTGATCCTCATTCCAATAATAACTAACAACTTGACGATACACCTGATGTGTGCAGACATCGAGGTAAACAATGAAACATAGGCCTATACTATATGTCATATTTGACATTGCTGCCATGAAAACACCAAGGAAATAGGTGAGTTGTAGAGCCTGCCTTTCTTGACACTTAAGGCAAAGTTCATTCACATCACATTTGATAATGAGAAATGCAAAAGATTCAAGATGCAGAAATGCAACAAGATAAGCGAAATCGTGCAGAAAATCGACAGGACACGAGAAGATTCTCAAGACTTGACTGCCATTATTTGCCATCCTCCTCTCCTCCTTATTCTCGTATTATCCACTGATTGTAAAGGCTAAACAAAACCAAATTGAATAATCAATCGTCTGGCTGGAATTTGAATGATTTATAAGAATGAATATATATATTATTACGTGAGCTTATGTTTAGCATTTAATCCTGAAACGCTTATTTTGAGACTGGAAACATAACAAGACTGCTGTGATGCAGAATCTAGCTATCATTGACATTACTATCAAAACAGAACATAGGTAATAAATAAAAAAAAAAGTCAGTGAGTAAAAAAAATAGTATCTTGATAAAAAGACACTTCTTATTTCAAGTGAACAAGAAAAACAACACACTCTTAGACATGTTTGTGCATATAAATTCTATTTACTTAATCTTTCTTCGTTTGGTAGATCCACCCCAAGGATGCTACAACATTACTAATACGCACACTCCCAGACAAGGAAAACCCGTCACGTTATGTGTGAGTAAACTGCAGAAAACCAACAAGTCTAACTTGTGAAAAGAGAAGGTCGTATTTTGTATAATTTCGTTATTCTCATTAGCATTCAAGGCCCAACATGCCTGCCCCAATGGCGGATCTCGTCAGCAGGAAATGCCGACAGACACAGCAAAGTAATAGTTGGTTGTTTTGCATAATAGCGAATAGTACAATGACTTTAGTGGGATATTCGCCTCTTTGCTTAAAAATTAGCGATACGAGTATAATGAATGATCTCCAGGGAGATTTAATCAGTAGAGCAAAAGGCTAAAACAGCAAAAGACAGGCACGTCTAAGAATTATTTCCTTCTACGTAGGCCTACTTAAATAAAAAAGAAGGCTAAAACAGCAAAAGGCAGACTTATATATTTTAAGCCTACTTACATAATTATAAAAGAAGGCTAAAACCGCAGAAGTCTGGCGCGTCAATGAATAATTCACTTTAACCAAGAGTTACACCAACCAGCTCGAAAAAGGGTAGGCTAAAACAGCACTGAAGGCTGGCAGGTTAATAAATAGTTAACTCCAAAATACCAATAAATAACAACCAGCCCCAGACCAGGCGATATGATACAGACATTCCATGCTTGGATAAAAATGTTAGTTTCCCGTTATGCCGCCAGGCAGGATAATAAGTGACGTGTATCGTTCATTGAGCAAGCACTCACCACCAGCCTGTTCCTCTACATCAACTGCTGCAGTCGTTGTCACATCACCGTTATTGACTGAGTGGAATAGCACGGGCTTATTATCTTGGGCTTGGCTTTTTTTTCTTACCTCTACATTTACTTTGCTTTTCCATGCACCCTACTTTTTTTTCTCTAACCCGTACAAATCAAATTTTTGTTTGTTTGTACATTCGAATGATTATTATAGGATAATATTCAATGTCATATTTAGTGACGATTCCTTTCTTCCTTTGTTTTAAAAATGCCAAGAGATTTTAAAAATCTTTGTTTAAAACGTCACTTGAGATCATAAATATACACAATTTACCTCAAAGATTTAAGGATTTGGACGGCAAAAATATTTCTAAAGTAATCAAGTATAATTGACTGAATTCTCCAATTGCAGTGATGGATCTCAATCTATATTATGACCTAAGTAGCAGAGGTATAATTCACATCTTTAAAGCGATTCTGTGTTGCAGCGCTACTGGTGCAGAATTGTAGGATACTGGATATAGAAAAACAACAACTAATATTACTTTGACAAATTGCGTAAATGCTAGACCTCTAGCTATCTTTGGCTTTAGTTACCCTCTCACTTTAAGGAAGTTGTTTTAAAATGTCAAACGATCAAAGAGAAAGGCGGATGTCACTAGCAGTTGCTACAGCTGAAAAATCACACAAAAAGCAGCAAAAGTCACAGCAAAAAGCCTAAAAACTATTTCAGCTTCAAATATCCTCCTAGCCAGTGCATTGGGTAAGCCACTACAAACCGTAGCTAAAAAGAACAACAACAAACAAACAAACAAAACACAACTCAAACACACACAAAGACACGCATACATACACACACACGCGCGCGCGCACGCGTACACACACAGACAGACAAACATATAACCACCAACACTCCGTGGACGAAGAACCGTGATCCTTTCTCCTATTCTTCTTAATTCTCGCATCGTCAACAGTCAGATCTAGACAATTACACTCAGGTGCATGTTTTCATATAGCCTACATTGCATCTTTGTTCCATCCTTATTTTAAAGGTTTCTCCCAATTCTGATGAAATCCCTCTAACCCGAACAACTGTGTGCGTGGTCTCGGAGACAACACTAATGCTGTCATTTGCCATTTTTCTTTCGTTTGAATTCACATATAATTCACAATGTTCAGAGATTTCTTACTATATTCCGTTTTGGGACGCAGGCTAAATAGATGGTATCTGCACTTAAGCTACGTCTAGGGGGTCAAAGTTACATTTACTGCACCTAAAGAATTCACTCGGAGAAAGAACCAGGATTCAGCCATGTCCAGAAGAAAGTTACGGTTCTTTTTCAGTTAATTTTGTGACTTACTCAGTCTCAGATCCTACCATTAAATCAAATGTTCCGTAAATTGTATTTCCTCCTGTGTCGTATACTTGTGTTGTAGCCCATAGCCTACTAGTTGGCAGATACGCAAGTTTAGCAATGACGTACAAAAACAACACTAAGAAAACCAAACACCTCCATCCCCTGTAAAAAAAAAAAACCCCGATTAACGTTAGAGTCCCTCCTCTCCCCCTTGTCCCAATGGCGCGACTGTTTTGCCTTGTCAGTTGTGCAATTCAAATTATTTTGAAAGCAAATTATAGTAGTTTCCTGAAACGTCTTTTATGGTTTTCCAAGTGCAGTTTTCAATGTCATTTTATTTATTACAAAGGTATAGCTTGTGATTGATTAAAGTAATTGATACGAAATAAAAAACAACAACCCGTCTAACAAGTTGTCTTGCTTTGTATTTGATAAGACACAGTGCCCATAAACTTGTATAGAAAAAACAAAAATGACAAACCCAAACGTTCACTTAGACACAACTCTAGTTCTCAGCTCAGGATGTTTGCTATTAGAGGCGATTTCGAGGCGGTGGGTGTCAAAGCAAATTATTATGGTGATGGTGGGCGGGTGGCATTTCTGGGTGCAAATTGTTGCTTTTTTTACGTTCTCAACACAATGCAATCTGAAGGATCTGTTTAAATTGCGCTATAACAGAAAGAGCAGCAGAACATCAATGGAAACTATCCGCAGTGGCCACTAGAGTTGGCACATTTCACATACAGAATAGATGAGAAGAAGAACATCCAAATAGAGACTGTTATAGAAATAAAACAAGCATTAACTATTCTTCCAACATTACTTGCAAAGCATGATATAATACTTGTTCATAAGCGAAGAAATAAAAAACAAAGTACACTCCATGTTCAGTGAATACAAGTAATATCATGAACAACCTGTCTTTCCATTTTCAGCTTTACCATGTGAACCTGTCAAGGACAAAGTTATAGTTTATCGCTTGCCGTATCTGCAGCCAGCGCCATTCTTTGATAAAGAGCTCTCTCTCTCTCTCTCTGCTCGCGTAATGCTGCTACTAGTGCACATTGCATAGCGCTCTTTCTAACAAACTTACATACCTTATATTAACCTACTTACTCGCTCATACAATTACCCCTATCTATTTTTCTAACTCACCCACGCATACAGAGAGACACATAAACATAATAGTACAAATATACCACATGTTCTTTATTGGACAAAAGTTATCAGACATTTAGGTTAGCCTTTTATTTTTTTCCTCCATCGAACATTATTTAGCCTATGTTTACACGTTTTTGTGAAAGTGTAATTGAACTTAACCATCCTAAAGAGTATGGTATATTTTCAAACTATGCCAGATTTTGTGATTTTAAAGTTTTGAAGGTAAAGAATTCTACAAGAATTGTATCGAGACAAGTGGAATATGACTACGATAATAAAAAGTGGCCCTTCTTGGCACTATTTCTGATCATCCTTGAGAAGAGCAGTATAACACAGTTAGCTTTCTACGTTCTGCAAGTAATTGTAAATCCTAGCATAACTAATCAAGTCTTACTCTTATTCCCGTTTCCAACAAGGTGTAATCATTTCGATGTCATATCGTTAAAAGAATAGAAATGGAGTTATTCCATTGAAAATATGAGTCGAAAATGTTTACTTTACAAGTTAATCAGGCTAACCTTGTCTATGTCACTTCAATTTAGAGAAACCATAATACACTCATTTGAGAGAGAAAAGAAAACTACATACATGTACTCACTATTGTTAGACCATTATAGTACCATATGGCAACATTTACTTTGTATTCAACATTTAATAAAAGACATCAAACTAAATCATGAAATTTGTTAATGAATAACAGAGTACATGTATTAATGAATGAAAGAGGGTTATCACTTACAGAATATGACTATACACACATACTAATATATAGTGACACAACACAGAAAAAAACCTAAACTTTTCCTGTTGTCATGTGACAACAAAGACAACAAACCAATAGCAAAAACCACACATTGCTGATGGGAAATCAATCATTAATGTTTGAAATTCCCCTAATGTTTACAATAGTCTTGAAAATAAAATTGTGTTCTATCAAAACTTATCAGGAAAGAAAGTGTAGCTCTACAATTTACAGAGACAGTTCAAATTGTTCTTCAACTCTCAGATTTAACTTAGACTATTTATAGCAGGACAGAAGCGAAAGCGCGCATTATGTACATGGAATGTATAGAATAGATAGAATAATATCTATGTATATTTACAAAGACATGGGTTACAATAAGAACTGCTGTTAGCTCAACGATTTCTTTTCATACTCTTCTTCAGAGAATGAACGTGTAAGACTAATTATTTTACTAAGTCTTCCTCAACACGAGGTAAAACATCCTGTAATCTTAGTTGTTGAATTATAATGTGCTGCAGTGAAAATTAGGGATTCCTTCAAAAGATAAGAATATAAAAAGCCGAAGGATCCATAACACAAGCTGTACAGTACGTAATGTGATATTGCAAAGGCTCGATCGACTACTACAGTTCAATCGATGTGTCTAGATACTTTCACAAGGTACACTTTTTCCAGAACCCTACTGAGAACCTAAGGTGACCAAACTAAAAAGAATAACCGAGGCATCCTTTTGCAAACATAACAAAATGAAACAAAAATCTCCAACAAAAATGTGCACGAAACGAAACAAAAGAACTGATATCGTCGCTGTGACTCTCAAAGCGCATAGCTCGGGAATTGAAAAAAACCCAATAACAATTGCCTTGATTGGGCAACTTTCGTTTACAAAAGAAAAGAAGGACATCATCGAAAATGAATGCAAAATGTACAAGAAAACAACCCTCCCCCAATGTTACGAGCCACTGGCAAGAAATGCCAAAATATTCACTTTTATCACATTGCGAGTTACCTTATTTTATACGTTTATAAGGATCATATTCTGCTCCTGCTCCAGTTTGATGAAACAGACTATTGCGTTTAGAGAATAATCACAACGACGATAATACATAATATAATGCAAACCAGCAATCTGGAATCACAAAAGTCTAGATAAAGAGGCAGTTCATATACTTACTCATTGGGATGCCAACAAAGTCTTGCTGTTGCCTCTTCCTTCGTCCTCTCTTCAGGCAAAAGTCCTTATCAGCGAGGTAAGCGACGAGGATAAGTAGAGGGAAAAAGAGGAAGGTGAGCACTGCTTCTTCGATGGTCACCCGCTCTGGCGTCCAGGCGAGCAGGACAATGGCCATCCACACGTAGGCGCCAATGCACGTGAAAGCCGTAACTGCGAATACCTGGATCAGAGCAAAACCGAGACGTTCTCGTTAGCGGCACAGATCTATGCAAGTGCGTTAGAATTAGTTACTTAGTTAGTTAGTCAGTCATTTAGTTAATTAGTTAGTTAGGTTTAAGCTATTTATTAAAGACGCGCCAGCATCTTTGGCTGTTTTAGCCGGGTGCAAGTGCTTATGATAACTAGTTTTTTAAATTGTGTTTTACGTCCCTTGCAACACTATAAGGTCATTAAAGAGACGGGCTTCTTCAACCCTGTCTGTCAAGTCCAACCCTGACTGAGGAGGACAGATCCCAGTTGAAGGACGCAAATGCTCGTCCTCACTTGGGACCCTCTGTGAAAGGCGAAGAGCCAAGCGATCATACCATAGACGCCGGAACCGGAAAGTGCTTCTTAATGAAATGTCCTACGATCCGTGTAAAAATGTGATTTTACGGTCACTATGAGTTTACCACCACAAGCTCTCTCTTTTTTTTTTTCACGAGCACTGTTGTGTAATGGTTAGGCTCTTCGTCTGTCATGACTTCAAAGCTAAAGATTTCAAATAATGACAATAAATACATGAAAGGAAAATATAATTATGATTGTGCGTATTCGTGTGTGCGTCCATAAGCGCGTGTGTATTCTTTTATATAATGCACAATGAGTAGGCCTACGCTGTGTATATTTGATCTGGAGGCTTAGGGCTTAGGAAAGAGGAGAATTAATAGAGTGAGTGAATGTCAATGAACTAATCTTGCCATTCAATATATGTACATGTACCACATGTATTCAATGTTAGTATTGTTAGAGAACTTGGGATTTAATGTATGTACATGTATGCACGATGTTGTAATCCACATTTCCCCCACAGGGATGAATAAAGTTGTTATTTATATATTTTCATTTTCAAGGACGATGAAAACGTGACACTATACTCATGGAAGCCTGGGATTTTTTAAAAACCAATCGGCGGCAGAATGTGGTCTAGTCTTTGTTTTCCGAACCGGGTATCATTGTTTGAATTTAATACCCTCTGGCTGGTGAGAACAAATTGGTTTCACTTTCAGCTGGTTGTGCCGCTTCAAATGCGCTTCAGTGTGGTTCATAACTGATTAATCTCAGCCGCACAAACATGAACTAACACAAAAAAAGCATTGAAAACAACATTCCGCGAACGGAGACACAATACGTGGCATCTGAATCAATCAATCTATGTCGTAGTGGAACGCTGCAAAGACCAGCGTCAGTGGTGTAATGGCTAGGATCTTCGCCTATCACGCAGAGGACGAAAGTTTGATCCCCACAAGGAACTATACGCCTCTAACCTCTCAGCTGAAGAGACGACGATGGATGTGGCTCTCTGCACTTTTATGCTGGGATGTTGTGTCCCTCTCAGCTTGCTTTGGCCTTGACACATAGGGCCGAAGGCCCCCACCCCACCTATTAAATGACCTTATAGTGTTACAAGGGGTGTATAGAAAGTCAAAAGCAGACAGACTGTGAGAGAAACCGGGAGCCCTGGCAAATGTCCAACGCTGGCGATCGACAGTGCTGGCCACTGAGGAATAAAACCGCCATAAAGCTGCTCTTTTTTGTCCGGGCTGGCGCTATCTGCCATCGAGCTCCCAAGTATATCAAATTTTGTGAATTAATTTAATTATTGTCAATGCTCAGGCTTCATTTGCTAAAAACGTTTTCTTTTTATTTTCGCTATTAATTTAAGTGAAATCCTACTGGGATTTCAGAATGTTTCTTTGATTAGCGTTAGTCTGGGCGCTCTTCGCCTATCACACAGAGGATCCAGGTTCGATCCCATGTGTGGACGGTTTGCTTTTTTTCTTCTGGGATTTTCCCTTTCAGCCCGGTTTGGCCCTGACAGGCACGGTCGAAGTAGCCCGTCTCTTAAATGACCTTACAGTGTTGCAGGGGACGTAAAATTATTGGTAATCAAACCAAACCAAACCAAACCTCCTACCCCTCCATCCCCAGGCTATAACAGCCAAAGAAGCTGTTCCCTCTATAAATAAATAACTCTCTAACTCTGCGAGGATCTAACCTTGACACTAGCGATGCGCCTAATCTCGCCCTCAGGGATGCTGTAGATGCAGATGGCGGAGATGAAGAGCAAGTTGAAGGCCGCTGACCCGACGATGGTGCCCGGGCCCAGCTCTCCGGCTCGGAAGTTGTTTCCCACGATCTCAATGACGGACAGAAGGATCTCGGGCGCGCTTGTACCCAGAGCCAGAAGGCTGAGGTTCGCAACCGTGTCATTCCACACCTGATGAATGAGAAAGGTCATTATGAACAGCAATCCATAGCAACACACATTCACTCACAAGTAGTACACCCAAGTTTAAAGTACCAACGTTATGAATACATGGCTTGCAATTTCGTAGGGACATACTCTGCCTTAAGAGCAGAATGGTACGTACATCTAAATGCAGAACATACTTCTCTAAAAGACACATAGATAAACACACACACATACAAACATACACTATTGCTTATAAACAAGCTTACTTACACTTCCTCTCTCCCCTTTCTCTCACACACAAATACGCAAAAAGGAAAACACCCCCTCTCCTTCGAACTGCGCAGACACAGACAAGGGCAAGTATATACACTTGTTCCCCCTCTCTCTTTTCTCTCTCTCTCTCTCTCTTTCTCTGAGGGCTCTCGTGGTCTAGAGGTTATGGTGTTTGCTTCTCATGTCAATGATCCTAGGTTCGAACCTGGGCCAGTGCAGGCATGTTTTCCCCAATTGATTTCTTCTTCTTCTTCTTCTTCTTCTTATTTTTTTCCCTTCTTCTTCTTTTTCTTCTTCTTCTTTTTCTTCTTCTTTTTCTTCTTCCTTCTTCTTTTTCTTCTTCTTCTTCTTCCTCTTCCTCTTCTTCTTCTTCTTCTTCTTCTTCTTCTGCTTCCTCTTCTTCTTTTTCTTCTACTCCTCCTTCTATGCCTTGTCTACTCCTTCAACTAACTGTCTGACTCTTCTTCTCAGTCTCTTCCTTATCTCCTCCTGCTCCCTGCTTCTCTTATCGCCTGCTTTGCTTCTCTTTCTTTTTCCTTGTCTACTTCTTCCTTTCCAACCACACCCATGATCTTATGGTAGGTAAGATCAAACACCTAGTCTTCTCGGATCAGGACGAAAAATCTCGGAGGCCTTATGTGTACGTTGCGCACGTTAAAGATCCCTCGGTGGTTGAAAATCGAAAAGAGCAGGCCTATTAGGCCGCCGCCCGGGCAAAGTTCAAAATTGATCCCAACCCAAATACTTTGGAATGGTTCTCGGCGCCGAAATGACCTTATAAAGTCGATGGAGCCGTAAAACCCCAACTAACCAACCTAACAAACAATCTCTCTCTCTTTTCTCCCTTCCTCTTCTCTCTCTCTCTCTCTCTATCTCTCTCTCTACCCCCTCTCTCACACAAGCATACGCACAGGAGAGAACGAACTCCCCCTTCTCTGCAGACACACACATAAACACAGAAATAAATCCACTAAGACGCATTATTTTACTGTCTTATCCCCAGCTACATCCACAAACATACAAACAAAAGTACCGTATATACACAAAAACAGATGCACACATCACTAATCCACACTCCATGTATTATCTTATCTTGGGCTCAACCCCAACGCATACAAACGAACAAACACACACACACACACACATACTCAAACAGGTACACAAAAAACACATTAACACAATGACTCACACCACTAATCCGCACCCTCGTCTTATCTTACCCTCAGCTCCACCCTCCAACACACAAATGCACGCACGGACACACAGATACAAACACGCACTCAAAAACGCACACACACAATGATAATTCCCTCCACCAATCCGCAGAGGCCTTATCTTACCTTCTTCACCTTCACTTACAAACATAGAATCAAACGGACACACATACAAATACATACTCGGTACATAAAAACACATAAACACAATGATAATTTTCTCCACCAATCCGCACCCAGATCTCATCTTACCGTCATCTCCACCCACAACCATAGAAACAAGCGTACACACACACACACACAGAAAGAGAGAGAGAGTGAGAGAGTGAGAGAGAGAGAGAGAGAGAGAGAGAGAGACATAAAGACACACACGCACACACATATAATAAGAAAAATGCACACAAAGCATAACTCACTGTTAATCCCTCAACTAATCCGCACTTACATCTTATCTTACCTTCAGCTCCACCCACAAACATAGCAAAAAGCGTACGTACGTGCGCGCACACACACACACACACAAACACACACATACACACGCACACAAAAACGCAAGCGCACAATACTAATTGACTTTGCTAATCCGCAACCACATCTTATCTTACCTTCAGCTCCATCCACAAACACAGAAATAAGCGGACACACACACACACACACACACACACACACATACACACACACAAATACACACAGTGCCTGTGTGAGAAAGAGAGAGAGAGAGAGAGAAACGCAAAGACAAACACACACGCATAAGAAAAACGCACACAAAATGCATAACTCAATGTTAATCCCTCCACTAATCCCAACCCGCATCCTATCTTGCCCTGAGCTCCACACACCAACACACAAACAAAAACAAAAAAAGAAAACTAAAAAAACCCGCACAACTCAATGTCAATCCCTCCACTAATCCGCACCCACATCTTCTCTTACCTTGAGCTCCACCTGCCTGTATCCATTCTCAGCATCCGGGTCTGAGATCCTGACAGTCGTTGTCTTGCTGGTGATCCTCTCAATGGCGGCCATGAAAACATCGGCCACATGAGCCACTCCAAGAAAGCACCATAGCAACCCAAACAGGTAGAGGAACGCTCTGACGCCACTGGACCAGGTGTACTCATTGATGGCGGGAAGCAACAAAAAGTCCTGGGAGCAGGTGTAGTTGTAGATGTCGAAGGGCGGATCAGCCGCGCCACCAGCCGACACGTTCGAGTTGCCGCTCATCTTGGCTGTTTGCTCGTCGACTCCACTAGGTCACTTTCTGGAGGATTTCCGATCACACAAAATATCCCTTCCTCCAAAGGAAGGTAACGCGGAATCAGAAAGTCTACTGATGAATTTCATACATTAGAACCCTCCTGTTGTAGAAATGTTTCCGAGCAGGGTGTATCACGGGGTCGCTAGGAGGAGGTCCATCTCTGGTCAGAGCAAAAGGTTCAGCGAATCTGCAATGCGAAAGGAAAAGTTAGGGGTTATTTATCTATCATAGGCACCAGCTGGGGAAAGAAGGAGGAAAATTAATGAACTTCCCGGTACAACATACAAAATCCAAATCGATCAGATGATAAGGTTACCAGACGCTTGGCAGTGCCATTCATTTCCGGGACACAATGATTCCTAAGTGTGGGGTCTTTACTCTTTTATGGTCTTTGGTATCATGAAAAAAGAAAGAGGGATTTTGTTGGGTTTTTTTAAAAAACATTGATAGATTCTACATGTCACACTGAAATAGCTTTAAAAAGACAGTAAGAGAAAGAAAAATTCTATTTTCAGCCGATTATGTCTCGCCCACTTAGTCCTTGTACAGTGACAAAACAAATAGATTTCGTCATCACGCTGCGCGACTTTGCCCATTCACGAAAACAGGACCTGGGTTTTTACCGCGCAGAGGTGACGCCAATTTTGCATTCACCAAGTACGTCATCTGCATAGGCCTACAAAACAGATCAGTGCCAACAGTCTTGAGAAATTTCCCAAACTAAATATAAAATCTGCATAGAACAAGAAAACAATTCACAATTCAAAGCTCAATCCGATCTCGATATAAAATTTCTAGAAACTGGTAATCTAAACTGCTGTACCAAAGAGATGGCGAGAAGTAGATTGGTGATGATTTGCATTGTGTCCCATCAATAAAATAGTCTTCATCAAATTTGATACCCGCCCCCATCCATAAATATCAAACCCTTTTACCTTAAAATAATAAAAACTACTTCTTTTCGATAGAAAGTGTTCCTTTGAAGAACAGTTTTAATCTTTCTTTTTTTTTTTTAATTGCTATTCTGTGGTTCTTATGATTCCTACAAGCACGTCAATTCTATTCATGCATGATATCTTATGTGCGTTTGCATGCGTGTGTGTGTGTGTGTGTGCGCGCGCGTGCGTGCGTGCATGAGTACGCATGTGTGTGCAGTTATACTGTTCTGTTTAGTTGCATGTGTTGTGTGAGAGAGAAAGGGGGAAATGGGGAGAGGGGGGGGGGGGGAGGAGGAGTAAACGAGTATACCATTTATACGCGTATTTGA
>JAUKPP010202144.1:0-14069 GCA_032273245.1 Phyllaplysia taylori
ACCCGCCCACCAAGCTTCTGACCCACCTGACTCACCCACCCTTAACCTACTTCCTCATTCACTATCCCACTCTCTCACCCAGTCTCCCTCTTAATATTTAGCACTCCTTCATCCATTCACTCATCCTTTCTCTCAATCATGGCCTCACCTATTTCTCTTCCACTCTCTACTCTCTCTCTCTCTCTCTCTCTCTCTCTCTCTTTCTATCTCTCTCTCTTTCTATAACCCTCAGGGAAACTTGAGCCTGATTGAGTGCTTGAGTGAAGACCAAAACAAGAAGAGGCTAAAACAGCTGAGGCTGGCGCCTCTATAGATAACTCATTCCTTACTACTACTATATAATAATATGTATATTATATACTCATGTGCAAAAGTATCTTCACACTTGGTTTTCAGCCTGCATCTTTGCCTTCCGTGTGAACGCCAGCACAAAACTTACATTTCAAGAAAGTAAAATAATCTGGCTACCTGTCTGCCAAATTTCATTGCAATTTTTGGGTGTTTGTGAAAGTTTTAAGAGTTCTACAAACACAAGTCGAAACTTTTGCGTCGGAAGTATCACAAAGAGCAAGAAACGCACTAATTTGATAACGGGTGTATCCACTAAAGCACTCAAAAAACGCGTGCACTTACCTCCCCATAGAATTTATGTAGGTATCAATGTGAGCTTGAGTTAGGTCATTCCAGGTTGGTCGAATTCCATTCAATAGCTGATCTGCACCTTTGGTTTTCTTAGGTTAAAATACTAGGTCTGAGTGTTTAGAGCAAAAGAAACACGCTAACAAAAGAGGAAAAACTCAAAGATTTGGACAAACTGTGGTAATTTGGTATGGTAGCCTAAAAAGAGCTTCACACTTATTGAAATTTGACTTTTTGATTATTGATATATCTAACATGGTACATTTTCGTTGACAAATGATCCATCCCACATTTGTCTTCTGCTAAAATTGATTGTAAAGCGCATAGAGCCTGCTTTCAAGCGGGGATATGCGCTATATAAATGCAGTCATTATTATTATTATTATTAAAATGTAGCTCAAACCGTTTGCACGTTCGTGTCGTAAGTTTTACTTCTGTAATGAAATCTTTTAAGAGGTATACTCGGATGAAAGAGCTCGGATGAAATAGCAAGGCATCCCGGAAATATCCAAACTGGAAGTGAGGTCTCAAAGGTTACTAGACTACTTGATATGTCTAACCTGTTACGCAATTGTAAAAAAGTTCATTAAATGAGGAGTGTTGAAAATAACACAAACAGCAATCAAGAAGACTTAAAACAAGTACAGACGATATCAACGAGTTTGTCCCTCGTTATTCAACCGATGCTTTTTAAAAATTCTTTTTCATTCAGCTCTGCTTTCGGAAGACATTTGAGATACAGCTATTGTTACCAGTGGCCGGATGCATCAACTACCCCTAAAGTTAGTTGGTCGTACGGGTTAGTAGGTCGTAGCCTCTACACCTAGGTGTATTTTGGACGAATTAGGCATGTACGACAGCTTGATGCATACGGACACAGGAGAGTACTTCTGGAAAATAGTGGGACGATACAAAAGATAATATGTCTAGTGCCCAATCCCGACTTAAAGCCAATTTGGTATCTCTAGGACCTTATTGGGGAGGGAAATTAGACAGCAATAGCAACGAATCAAAGATGAAAATTATTGTTAGGGACAAATTCAAGCAGCCTGGGATGAACTAACTCAAAATGATGTTGATCCTCTCACAAATTCTATGAGCAGATGAGTTGCGCGCGGTTTTTTAATGCTTTAATCACTTTAATGGATACACCCGTTTTCAAATTAGTGCGTTGTTTGCTCTTTGCAATGTTTCCGGCGCAACAATTTGGACCAGTTTTTGTAAAACTCTTATAACTTTCACAAACACCAACAGATTTCATTGAAATTTGGCAGACACGTAGCCAGATGATTTTCCTTTCTTCAAATGTAAGTTTTGTGCTGGAGTTTACATGGAAAGCAAAGATACAGGCTGAAAACCAAGTGTCAAGTTACTTTCGCACATGAGTATCTCTCTCTCTCTCTCTCTCTCTCTCTCTCTATATATATATATATATATATATATATATATATATATATATATTATGTATGTTGGGTTTTTTTTATGTCCTGCAATCACAAACGGCACACATTCTTTCTCAACAATGTTTTCACGCGCTGTCTTATCCATTCATTTATCTTTTGCTTGGAAAACAGTCTTTTGAGCTTTCTCTTTGCGAATTCTGAATCATAATAATATTGTTCTTCACTTTTGCCAATAATGCCTTGATTAAAAGTAGCAAAATCTATGTCCCACCTTCAACCGCCATATTTTTTTCGCTTTTCTGCTGGGTATTTATTTTTTGTTTTTTAAAGACACATACTCACCGCTTCCTCGCCACATCTTAAGCTAAAGTATTGAAATCATAAAATTTGAACGTCCATTTGGTCACAACAACTCAACAAACTAGGGCTTTAGGGCTCCTGTAGAAGTAGTAGTAAGGAGTGGGTTATTTATAGAGGTGCGAGCCTCGGCTCCCTTAGCCTCTTTTTGTTTTGTTTTGACTTAACCACTTAAGAAGGCTTAAGTTTCCCTGGGGGTTGCCATTTCTGTAGCAAATTTGTTTGTACCCCCCCCCCCCCCCAAAAAAAAAAGAAACAAACCAAAACATTGCATCCCTCCATATTACAATGGTATACGTGCTTTCACATTAAAAAAAAATGAGGATTTGGCTTGAAAGTTTTCCATTTGACATCACTATGGACACCATGAAGTCATTTCAGCGGAAAAAAGAGTAGAAAGAGCAATAGTACAGGGTGTTTTTTTAATATTGATCAATTCTAAATTGAAATAACTCTAAAACGGTAAGAGATAAAGGTAAACGTTTTTTTCCCACATCCTTCACTGGCCATTTAAGTTTTCTCTAGGCTACTTAATAAGATTTTGTTGATAGACAAGGCATTTCAAAAAGGAGTTAGTGGGACATAGCCCTTTTTAGGCCATGGCGTCAAAACAGCGCACTGGTATACCAAAGAGAAGACTGCTAAGAATGATCGTAAGGCAATAAAAAGTTGGTTAAAACTGTTTGTCCAAACAGAACAATATCTTCCAAGCTCTGGCTTTATGTCTCACAAAAAAGAAATCAGTGTTTTATTGTTTGAAGTTAGAGAGCGATGGATGTTCCTCCGGGTATCAACCCAATGAAGTCGTCTTTTTAATAAAACCGGCACGATGCAGTTCACAAGACGACTTCTAGCTATTTTTGTTGTTATAGAAAATCACATTACCAGTTTCTACCAAATATTTACACGAAGCTTTGATTTTGAGTTTAAAATGTCTATTTCTTGTTGTGCTGATCTGGGATTTTCTCAGAATTGCAGGCTTTGTAAACGCACAATACGTTCCTAAAAAATGCAAGATTAGCGTCATTTCTACGGGCTTAAATCGGGGTCTGTTTGCAAAAACTGGTGTTATTGCGCAGTCAATCAATAAAATCGGTTGACTTTGGTACCAGAAAAAAATTAAATGGATGAGGATTAATCTGTTGAAAACAGAATGTTTCTATCTCTTACTGTCTTTGAGTTATTTCAGTTCAGAATCTATCAATATAAAAAAAAAAACACCCTGTAATATAAAGAAAAAAGTGGAAGAAGCAGACAACACCAGAGCAGCCATCTCACCAGTTGGCTTTAAAAGTACAGCTGAACCTCAATAAAATTTACAATGAATGCCCTAATGCATAAATAAGTCATGCCTAAAGTAATCTTTATTAACAAGCTCACACCCACATAAAAAGAATGATTTGTTCAAACTGTGTATTTGGGAAAAAAATTCCTCAAAGTTGATGTATGCATTGAGAAAAGGGTGCAATAACAAGGTGTGACTATAAAGGGTGTCCCACAAAATAAAAGAGAGGACCACCATCTCTGGAGTAATGGTTAGGCTCTTCACCTATCATGCAAAGGACAAGAGTTCGAGTCCCATGTTGGGCAGATTTTTTAATAAACGAGGGTCTCTGTTTATATGCCGGGATACTTGTGTCCCTGAGAGCCCTGGTTGGCCTGTACAGGCAGGGCCAGAGTAATCTGTTTCTTACATGACCGGACAGTGTTTCAAGGGTGAAACCCAAACGAACCAGCCAACTGATGGAGATGTGATGACACTTATTCAATAATTTTTCTAGAGAATGATTTCTGTAATTCCTTTTTCTTTTCCTTAAATTAATGTATTTTTCATGTTTATACACTGCTTTACTTTTTTTTAAAAATTGATTATTTAAACTGCACAGAACTGGCTTCCTACTGTGAATGAGTAAGTAATGCCACAGTGAGTAAGTAATGCCACAGGAAGTACGATAAGGGAAAAATAACAAAAAATTAACGAAATTGCATGTGCAAGAAAAAGACAGTAACTTGACACAAAACAATATAATATGATGTTGTTAAAAAACAACAAATGATGAGAATGATAAGTGATTTACAAACTGATTTACTGTGAAAATAATGGATACAAAGCATTGCTGAAGAATGCTATACATAAATGCGACAGGACTATAATTATTTTTTAATCAAGATATAAAAAATTACAGTACTATTATTATTATTCTAACTATCATCAGTATTTACCTTTAGTCTCAAGGTACTCTTTGCAAGCCACCCTCATTACAGCGCCAGCTTTAGCAGCAATGTTCTGACTGCACTCAGTGACAGTGTGACTCAGGGCTCCATCAGTCCAGTTGACAATACCAGCGGTCAGCTGCTCTGATATGTCTCCCATACACACGGAAACCTCAAGAATATTTGCCAGCTGAAAATGAAGCACCTGGGAGATGGTTGAGGTTAGAGGTTTAATTTTGAATGGATTTTGAAAAAGTCCAGGAACAACAAAATAATTTAGCATGAAAGGTTAAAATTTTTTTTTACCAGTTTTACATTCCCTGCAACACTAAGGTAATTTAAGAGACAGGCTACTTCGACCCTTCCTGTCAGAGCCAACCCCGGTATTGCAAGGAGAGTAAAGCAAGAACAAACAACATCAAACATCAAAATATATCCACTACATCTTGTCACAAGATCTACCTCATATAAAGATGTTTGGGGCAGCAACTCTACCAGATGAGCTGACTGATTGTCCTCTGTATCTGGAGTCTGTGTGCCAGTTGAGTGTACAGTTGGTACTCTAGGTTGAAGGCGTAGTGAGATTCTTCTTGTTGGCACTGGAGAGACAACCGGAAAATTATTTCTTTTAGGTTTGATGCGAAAATAACCAACATTTATCCTTTTTTCATTCAGTTCGTTGAGCACAGAAGAAGGAAAAGTTGGTTTAATTAGGTTTTATTTTATGGACACAGTAATAATAAGATTATTTTGGTTGATAAAAACAGATTATTTTTACAATACTACAGTAGAACACTGATAATACGACCACAGATAGTCCGACAAACTCACTTATAAATCTGACAGTGTAGCGTGGGAAGAAATTTTTGTCCACTATTATATGACTCGATAAACCGACAATTCGTTGTTCCGACTCCGACATAGAATAAGAGGAGACAAAAACTGAAAGTTTCATACACATGACGTTGACATTATGAATTTTTTGGCAGATACAGTACCATTTACAAATTGTAAAACTTAGCAGGCCACCACACAAAAAGGAGACAGAACACCAAGAACTAGATGTAACATTAACATGGAGTCCCGTTCGCCTAAAGCAGAGCGCTGTTAATCCGACACCATTTGTCCCCATGGTCAAGCTTGGCACTGATCGTCTATCTTACGAGCCCTTGCCTCTTCTGGGTAGGCTACACAACACGTCGTGTCAGTGAATGTGATTCTACGTAACCAGCTTTACACCTGGTTTTTGGGGTTTTATCTTTTCTTTGTGTGGCAACCTTAATAGTGTAACCCGCTGTACCTGCCAAAGAATCCAGAAATTAATGTTGGATTATCGAACAGTTTTTTCTATATAATTATCATATCTGTTCCCTCTAAGTCTAAGCCTATGTCAGAGTCGGAACAGCCAATTGTCGGATTATCGAGACATAAAATAGAGGAAAAAATTCGGTCCCCGTTAATTGTGTCAGATAAGCAAATTTGTTGTATTATTGGCGCTCTACTGTACTTAGTTTATGTACGCATTGGAGGTAAGGGATGACAACATAGTAGATGATCAATTTGGACAGTGAGAAGTCCAGACCAAACTTGACCATTACGGAACCGCAGACTCTGGAGAAACAAAGGGAGATCTGAAACATGAATTGTTCCCCTTCATGTCGTGACCACTGTACTTCATGCATCACAGTCTGTTGTGGACAGGTGCTGATAACATTCACACCATTGACTCCAGTTTGCCAAATGTCCATGAACAAACAGAGAATCCATGAATTCAAATTGAATACCCTAATCCATCTAAAAACCCTTCTCTGACATTTTAAACACAGAGAGTAAAGATGATGTATGAAAAATACATTATAGATCTAGTATCAGTTTCTGTCATGGCGATTAAGTATGCGAGATGCCATAACTAAAAGAATGAAAATGTTAAATGGAGTTGTGGTGTTACAAAAATAACAGATTCGATTGACCAACTCGATACCCGGGATGGATAATGTCCAATTATCACTACCCCACTATAGCACAAAAAAATGTAGTTCAAAGCTATCTTGTTCTATGTCCATGTTTTTCAGGAAATTAATAGGATTGTTTTTACATACAGGATAAAAAAAAAGAAATAAACCCTGAATTACAGATAAATCTTAACAAAGCCATCCCTAACTTCAGTTCACTCTTGTTTGTTTGGTGAAGGTTTTACAGCACTATCAATACTGTACAGTCATTTTAGTGCCAGGAATTAGATTGGGACAACAGTCAAATATAGACAGAAGTAGAAGGAGCAGACCACACCAGAGCGCCTGCCAACCACCTGCCAGTTGACTCTCAGTTCAGAGAGATCGAAACTATAGCTGACAGAGAGATACATAAGCATGACTTAGTTGATTCTAAGAGACAGCACCACATATTTTACTTACGGCCTGGACTCCTCCAGCTCGGCAATGACAGTTGTTGTCCTGGTTTGACACTGACCTTGACCATGTCTCTGCCTGAGTGGTACTGAGAGGTGGGTTGTCCAGATCTGGTGTCTCTCAACTGAAACATCTTTTTGTTGAAGAGAGAGGAGGAGCTTTGGCTTGAAGACTGGGGTTTTAGATGCATGGAAAGCTCTCTTTTTTGTGTTGGACTGGATGGCAATATGTGCTGTTTCACTTTGCTCATACTTTCCAAAACACTAGGGCTTTTAGATATAGGTGATTTTACATTTGAAAAGAAAGTTTTTAGGTTTGTTCCAATATTTTTCCTTTTGGACCAAAAGTTTTTAAAGCGATCGGCAGCAGACTTCCCACTTCTTTTCCCAATCAAAATTGAGCGGGGCTGTTCATTTATTAAAAAGCTATTCGCGCCAGTATCCACTTCCATGTCAGTTTCAAGACGGCAGATGCCTTCTGCTAGCTGCTCTTCACTTCTCCTTCGCTTCAGCCCCTGACTATCACTGTTATTCTGGTTCCTCGTCTCACTGGTGGGTACCAGCTTGATGTTCCGCAGTGGAGATGGCAAAGTTTCCTGTTCCTCACCTGCAGAAAAGTAAGCTTCTGTCGCTGCACTTGACCTACCACTGGACATAAGGCCTCTGGCTGGTTCTGCAGTATCACTAGAATTGTTCACATTGATACATGCATTTCCTTCCCTTCTCTTTTCCAACTGACTTCCTTGGGCAGGCGTTGAGAATGCTGAATTCTTTGTTCTTAAGTCCACTCTTAGATTGGGAAGACTAGGTTTTGAGGTCTCTACAGCGGTAGACAAAGAGGCATTGTCTGAGACATTTTTGTGCTTCACGGGTAACACTTTCCCATGAACGTTTCTCACTCCCTGGTCTCCCATTTTTGAGGTGTTTGATGAATCCGTCTCCTGGCGAACACTCTCCACACTAGGAGAGACACTTGCTGGTGGTTGCTCAGGAGAGGCAATTCTAGGTACTTGTTGAGGACTACCACTACTGTCAGCATTGTTGTTTGTACAAGTTTCAGCATTCGGTTCATTTGGAGAATTCTCCTTCAAGTCAAGGGTGGAAGGTTGAGTTGTGTCTTCAGCCTCAAGCCCTACACTATTACCCTTGCTGTCAGATATTTGGTTGACTGTTGTAGTCGCAGGAGCCATCAGCATTCCATTGTCTGTCACACTTGTAGGTCGGGAGTATGGCGGGTTGTATGCCCCAATTCGAAGCCTCTTTGTTCTGCTGGGTAATGTCTCAAAATTTCCGGTGCCATTGGAAATAGCTGTAGAGCCAGTTTGCAGCGATGAAGGAAAATCGTTGTCATCACAGGTGTCCCTGCTATCACTTCTGGCCCTGTGCCGTCTTCTTCCATCACGGGGTGAGCGGGATGAACGTTTACTACCTAATCTTGACCTTTTGAAATGAGATTGAGGTGAATCGGAATCCTCACTGTCTGATGACTCTTCTGATTGTCTTTCTTTTCTGCCCACAGATTTATGCTTCACAGAATGCTGCCTTTTTCTAATATCATGCAAAGGGCTTTCCTCTTCACTCTGATTCTTCACAGAATCTCCTGTGCTCCCTGATCGCCTTTTTTTGCTACTATCATCCCAACTTTCATCACTAGCTACACTTCTTGTACAGCCAGATCGTCTTCTTTTGCTTCTGCGCTCCAGAGATTCATGTGAGGTGTCAAGATTTTGCTCACTTTCCGATTCTTTTTCCCTCTTTCCAATTGAGCTCTTTTCAAAATACTTTCCCTTTTTACCGTACCTCTGGTTGCCCTCAAGCTCAGACTCAGAATCAGATGAGTTGATGAGGCCTAGACGCTGCTGGCTCAACTGACTACTTCTTGTTGTTCGCCTGGTTACAGGGACGGTGACCTTCACTTTATCTACAGCTCTTGTCCCTTTAGTCTGTGCTTTCCTTTTGCCTGCTTGAGCAGCCAGTATAAGAGATGATGTCTGAGATTCATTTGTTTCCATTGGTGGAGAGAAAATTGGCTGAAAGGGGGATGACCTGCCCCTGGATACTGGAGTTTGCCTCCCTGTTGTGTTTAGTGAACTTTGATTTGTGCTGGCGACTAAGAGCCTTTGAGACTGTCGCATTCTTGTGCTGGATGCCCTGCTGTCCATGGTAGTGTTCCTTGATAGTCTCAGATTGGAATCCAATTCTGGTCCAATGCTGTCCTGGTCTTGAGTTAAGCTGGCATCACACTGATCAGAAGATCTTGTTGACCTTCGCGTTTGTTTGTTAGATCCTTGTGGTGTCTCATCCGGGCTAGATGGAACAAGAAATGTCCCACTGCTGCTATTTTCACAGCTGACATCTGGGTCACGCTGACTGAAGGAATTGTCATCATCATCATCATCTGAGCCATCAGAAAAGTCTTCTCCAGATGAGGATTCAGGACGGGTTCGGGGTGGTGTGATGCTCCCAACACTGTCCCCCTCGTCTGCGCTAAAAAATTCCTCATCACTGAGGTAGGCCTGATGGTCAACCTGAGGGAGTGGCAGGCCTGCAGATTGAGGGTCAGCTGTGGTAGCAGCATTTCTGCGAGCCTCCCGTAAAACATCTTCGTGGAGAGTGTACCTTGGGCCACCCTCCTCGTCTGCTTCCTGGGACTGTTTGTTGCCCATGGCAGGTAAACAGACTTAATCTGGAATTGAAAAGCACATGAATTGAGGAACTAACGAGAGAAAACAATGACTTAAACCTAGCCTAGTAATAAAAACCAAACAAATAAAGGGATTGAAAAGGAAACAATGGAAGGAGCACATGAAGCTGCCAGCAGCAAGGTAAGTAACCAGGTAGCCTTATTGGTAATCCTAACCAAGAGAAATAAATCAAACAAACCAAAGAGAGGATATTTTAAGCAGGTATAAAAAAAAGCTAGGTACAGTGTTTTATGGGTGAAAAGAAAGAATGAACGGAAATTATTTTCTTTATGCCCACATCTGTTTACTCATTTACTCTGTTTTCACCCCTTCACATCCTGAAATCCTGCGTACTTGTGCAGCGAGCACCAAGTCAGTGATGTGATCGGAACCTCCCTCTGCTCAGTGTCCAAAATGAATTGTTTGTTCGTGGACTTTAGGAATGAGCACTCATTTATTTTGGAAAAAAAAAAAACGCCCGCCAACCATCCACAAGTAAGGAAAGAATAAAATTGTGTGTTAGAGAGAATACTTATAAAGAAAAAAATGGTTACCTGTAATGAGAGAAAGAGCGAAGGTAAAAGAGAAAGAGAGAGAGGGATGGGGAAAAAAAGGGAGAAAGAATGCGAAAAAGGAATCAGATTGTGTGTGTTGTGAGAGAGAGAGAGATGGAGAAAGGGATGGGAAAGAGAAAATAAAAAATGCGAAAAGGAATCAGATTGTGTGTGTAAGAGAGAGAAAGGGAGAGAGAGAGAGAGAGAAAGGAGAGACAGATAGACAGAGAGAATTTATCATGAAAGAAGAAAGTACTAAAGAGACTGAGAGAAGGTACAGAGTGAGAAAGAGCAAGAAAGAGAGCTTTATATGAAAGGAAAATAAGAGATTTTTAGAGAAGAGCAAGACATGAGAGTCTGAGATCAAGATAGAAGGTATATATAAAACACTGAATCAAGAGGAAGAGTGAACAACAGAGAGAAGATAAGGGAGCGGGGAGGGTGATGAAAGAGGTATAATATAAGAGAACGAACAAGGATGAATGACAAAGAGAAGGAGACTAAGAGTACATAGAGAAACAGAGAGAGAATTCTAAAGGAGGAGAGAGAGTGGGAAGAGACACTCAAACGATCAGAACAAGAATGCATAGCTAAAAATCCCCTCCAACTAAAATTATTCATGATTCATGACTCAGAGACCGCATGCATGTGCCGCTTCGAAAGTTTAATATGTGAATAACACATTTTGTAAATGATCTCTTTCTGTGGTGACAAGCATGTTTAAATTGAGGGTTCTAGATGATTGCCTATATGACGAATTTGCTACATTACGTCTCCTTTTTTAAACCTTCATAGCTCCGTCACAGTAATATAAAGTACTATCATCTTCTAGTTTGTTCCTCACCAATTTGATATAATGCGGAATATTTACCTAATGTTTTACAAAATATTTTACTTTCTCTGGTGCGGGTATAATCGACAGTCAAGTCTGAGTATCGGTACCTTCAGGTATCGAAGATGAGTGAACAAAGCATGAGAATGGAAGGAAACACTGCATTTTTCTATGTTACAATTCAGAATTTCAATTTCAATTTAAGCCTTGAATAGCCACAAAAGGCTTAGACTGAAATAGTTCTTAATTTTGTAATGAAATTGCTGGGATAAAAGTGTTTCCTCCTGGTCTCACGCTTAGCTCACTCTTCTTCGATACCCGAACTTTAACTTAAACGAACGGAACTACAACAAGATCACTGAGTTAGGATCTCACTCTAACCTTACTAACCCTCACTCCAGCCCTAACCCTATCTGTTAGTTGTAACAAAGACTTTTGGTCCTATTGACCCGATCTGCTTGGATCCGGCCCAATAATATTTCATCTTACAGACACAACAACCCGGTGCAAAAAATATTGTATTTAGTAGGCCCTGGGACTCGTGTCCCAATAAAAGCAGCCCCACTATATCTAAGTAGTGCCCTAGATTTTAAATATAGAGATACTTTCCTCTTTTTTAAACTTGATTAATAAACTTCTTTCTGAACTTTCTAATTGATTTAGCCTAACTACAAGATTACTGCACTACTAATCATACACTACATAGAGTATAGTCTACAGACTGCTGCACTGACTGACCCGATTTGCTTCACACTTCGATTATGCGTGTTGAAAGTGTATCAAGAGGGGAGGGTTGACGGGCCCTTTTTTGTACTGTAGGTAGATCTAGATCTAGGCTAGCCTAACTACTAGTGTAGTAGTAGTAGTACTTAAACTTAAAATAGCTTGGTCCTGATACCAGGTTCAATAATACTAATAATAAAAATAAAAAGAACGGAACTACAAAAACAACTACACAACAGACACAAGATCACCGCCTAATAATAATAGCCTTCTAACTATAATCCAACCCCCTCTTTTTTGCCTGGTTGAGGTTGAGGTTGGGTTGACCCGGGCCGAGTCCGAGTTTATTAACTAGGAGACTAGACTAGGGCTAGGCTAGTTAACATAATAACTTAATAACAATTCAATACAATTTGAACAAGTTACAACACTGCCAATACTAATAATACACTCAACAAAGTTAACTCGCTCAGGTATTATGCTAGGTATCGGGACCACGCTATTTAAGTAGATCTAGTGCATTCTCACACTCACACACCACACAGTTCTCTCCCGCCTACCGAAGCGGACACATCTCAGAAGGACCAGAGGAAGAAGCGTCTAGTGTAATCTGGTGCTCCTTGCACCAGAGAGAAGCGGTTTCTCTCCTCACCCCAAGAAGACAGCCCCGCAGCCCACTACAAAGAAAGCAAGATCTATTTTTTTCCCTATATTTTCTCCAAGCTATACTCGCGTGTGTTAAAATTGTTAGGTACCAGGGAGCAGCTCTACAAGAAGTACGGTAAGGCTGAACCTTCAGCAACCTCTACCTCAATTATTTTTAATTATTCTTAACACATAGGACCATTCCTTGTCTATAAGCTCCCTAAAGTAAACCAATTTAAACTGAAATTACCCATCCATCATCTCCCCGCATGATCAATCTAAGAGAAATAAAAGTCTGATAACAAATTAAATTAAACGCAACTCTCCCCATAAAATATGTAACAAAGTTTATAAGAATACCTCCCCATCACACGCGTATGACAAAATTAATCTAACAAAAGATATGGATTTTGATCGCCTCCACATCTTTTACTAAACATGTAGAACTTATTCCCTTGCAACAGAACTAGATAGACCATTAACGCAAAAAGAATAAGAAATTAGAAAGAGCCCAAGCCAGGGCGATAAAAGCACACCTTTGTCCGGGAGGACAAAAGCTTTAACATTGTCTGGAAAGACAATGACTGGAAAGCCGCCCGAGGCCGACCAGACAGGGGGTATGGCGCCAACTAACGTTGGACATAAGAAAAATTCCTCAAAGCCGCCCGCGGCACGTAAAGAAAGTAAAGGCAATACATGCCCCACAAGCCAAGTGGTGGCGCCTCCCCCTCGGTCACGAAACAACCGAGAAAGCGAGAAACGTCTCTCCGAAACTAAGCCGGCGCCACACGCTAGCGGGGGACAAAACCCCAACAAAGACAAGCTGCCAGCAGCCAATCAAACACAAGCGCTGGCGATTCTCCCCGCCCCTAAGGCAGGAGGAGAACTAACAAGCACAAAGGGCGAACTTACGTTCGTCTTCACACAAAAAGACAGGAGCAAAGCTCCATACTCCATATGCTCTCTGTCCGAGATGCAAACCACTAGGATCCTCCATGAAAATGGAGTCCTAAGCGGGAAATGCATCTCGCACATTAAGACTAGCAGGAAACATGGGACCTGCACAATCACCACACTGACAGGGGGTGAAAAAGAAAAGGCCCTCGCCGACAAAATCCGATCGGCGGGACCCCAGGATTTTAGTATCCAAGGGGCCAAAATGCGCGTCTCCATGCTGGAGCGCACAACCAAGTATGTCATCAAAGGCATACCTAAAAAAGAATCGGAGACCAATATCCTTCGGGATCTCCAGATTAGAATCCCGCACCAGAAAATATGTGCGGCCAAAAAGATGGGGAAATCCACTGTGGTGCTTATAACAAGCTATAAAAGGGAAATGCCCCTCACAGTGGACACGGCACTCGGAATACGAGACACAGTCCCTTACAAAGTAGGCCCAGTGGAGTGCTATAAATGTTTAGAACTTGGGCACTCCTCCAAAACTTGCAAAGGCAAGACAAAGTGTGCCATCTGCAGTGGCCCCCACAAGCACAATGAGTGCACAAATCAGGAGAACCCAAAATGTGGCCGCTGCGGAAAAAAGTACGCATACCTGTGGTCTGTGTTTTTTGCCATTTTTTGGGCCGAAATTTGCCACAATTTGCAGCTAAT
>JAUKPP010202255.1:0-14069 GCA_032273245.1 Phyllaplysia taylori
GTCCAAAACGGAACCTGCAAACTTTATTTGACTCCCTTTCAATTCCGTCTTGGACAGGTTTGACTGTATTAACTTAATATTGCATTTGAATAAAAGAAGAACAAAAGAATGCAAAGACGTTGATAGGAGATCAATAAAAGAAGAACGAAAGAGTGCAAAGACATTAGAAGTAGAAGATCAATTTCAAGGTGCATTTGATTACAGAAATTGAACAAATCGAAAAGCTTACCAATAGCATTTTAAACAATTACCTTTTTCTCCTATTTTTATTCTTTCTTTAAGATTTGCTCTTTGGAGTCCCGTGGAAATTTACAGGCATCACTCGCTACTATTTCCGCAATAGACAGAGAGTCATCTCATATGCTGTGACAATCATACTAAAAAAATATGACCCTGTGTAAGTATTGACATTTAGATCTTGAGGAAAATCTAGTTAGCTGTTTGTTGTAAAGTTTTGGTTTCTTGGTATTGATTAAAAAGTTTTGGTTAATTGATGACTTCCATGTATTGTCCTTTCATCTGCTTATCTATCAGAACATTGGTAAAACGCAATAAGTTAGTTGAATGTTGGAAGTCTTACATGGCAGTTTAGAAAGGTATATTTTTATAGAGGAAAAAGAAGAGAAAAATCGGGGATATTTTTTTCCAGGATTGCTTCAGCTATTCTAAGTGAAATCCATTATTATTTTCAGCATTTCTTTTCTGCTCAAACCCATACTTGGTGTGTGTATTAGCAGTCATTTTGTTTGCAAAGTATTACTTTGTAAATTTTTTGTTATTTTTAAATTTTTAAATATCTCAATGGCATTCTGAAATATTTATTGATCAAAAATAAATTGTTGCTCAACAAAAAGTAATATTAGAACACTACAGATACAGTATGCTCACATGGTAATGTACAATGATGTGTGTACAAAAATGTGCAGCAGCGCACTCATTGTATACTCCTGCACACGTTTGCACACATTACTAATTCAAAACATTTAAACTTTACAAGTCAAAAGTAGATATGATTCATTTTTGCAGCTTCATGTCAGAATTGTTCCGGAAATTGGAAAATAGACACCCAGACACAGCTCAAAATGTGAACAACTCGGAGATTGAAGACATGGTTCATGTGCACTTCAAAGACAGCAACTACTTCGTGGAGTACACTCCTCTACTGGTTACTTACCTTGTACTACTGCTCTACCTTTACTTTTCTGTCCGTAAGTAGTGCTTTTGTCCAGTTCCTCCCATAATGAGGTTCTACATGTATTAGAAAGTGATTCTATTTAGGGATTCCCCTTAGCATGAACTATTTTATTTGTACAAAAAAACGAGTAGGTTGGTGTGACTAATGTTTGCTCATTGATCATTTTGTGAATTTTCTTCTGAGCATACTGGATTTTTAGAAAATATTATTTCCTTGCTTATACATTTTTTTTCCCCCAATAGTTTGGAGGCTAGATAGTTTATCATGTCACAATTGCAATCAGAATCTTTTGTGTAGAAACCATATTTTAAGTTTTAAAATAAATAAAATCGTACTTTATCATTGATGGTATGGAAATTTAGTTTACAAGGTCTTTATTTCAAATTGATTTTTTCACAGGTAAAATTGATATGGTGAAGTCCAAGATCGGCCTAGCAATCAGTGCAGTAGTGACTGTTGTGGCGTCGTTGTTGATGTCCATCAGTATTTGCTTTTTATTTGGATTGACACCAACACTTAATGGCGGGTGAGTGCATAACATGGATGTTCATTTTTATTCACACGAAAGTTATTGAAAGAACTGGGAACAACAATATGTTCATTCTTATGCTCCCCACAGTCAGCAAGTACAATTACATATTTTTAAAAAAATTCTACCTACCTACCTCATCTACAACACATAATTTCTATTTTGACCCTCGTGGATACTTATCCTGTATTTAAAATGGATGAATATTTTTCAAACCGTAAACTATTGTTTCGTTAGATATTTCAATGGTGGACTGAACTTTTTTCTCCACCTTTTCTAAAAAAATTATTTCCCTGTAGTGAGATCTTCCCTTACCTGGTGATCATCATTGGTGTGGAGAACGTACTTGTCATCACCAAGTCTGTTGTGTCCACTCCAGTCCACCTGGATGTCAAGATACGTGTGGCCCAGGGTAGGACTTCAGTTCTGTTATTTAATTTGATTTGTTTGACTTCTCTTTGTTTTAAATAATGTGTTTACTATATTAAGATAATTTTCTTTTATAACCTCTGCTATCAACACACTGGAAATACAAGTATGTATGTTTGTAAAAGGCACATGTGGTTTTGGCTGTTTTTATTTGTCTAATCTTCAACTGCTCCTGCTTGTCATCTGAGAAATTGTTTCAGCGCTAAATATTTTTAGTTCTACTTAAAAAAAATTTAGCAGGCATATTGTGTGTTGCATATCATCCCTTCGTCCTCTTTCAATCAATGGTAATTTGCCTTGTTGAATAAAATTCTCTTGAGGTGTACTGTATCTAAATAATTAGATATTCAGATTTGTAAGTCTTTACTGCGCCTTTTTGCTTGGCTTAAAGACATTTGCAGTGAAGTTTACTGTTGTCTATGTAATGATTATTTAAAAGTTGTAACTAATTACCCTCCTTTGGCCTGAGTTAAAGACGGCTGTAGTCCAAGTAGTTTCCTTGACATTACTGCAAGCTTAAACAGCACAAGTCTGGAGCCTCTGTAAATAACTTACTCCCAGACACTACTGTAATATTAATTTCTTCATCCATATTTTCTTTTCAGGATTAAGTCGAGAAGGATGGTACATCACAAAAAATCTACTTACAGAGCTAGCCATTATGTTTGTGGGTTTCTTCACATTTGTGCCAGCTATACAAGTGAGCATGAGCCCAGCAGACTTTTCTGTGCATCGATATTTTACTGTAAAGCCTCTTAAATTGTCGTATTTGTTTATGCTTGTGTAACCTCTCCAAGAGTTGTACTCACATTCTTTAATGAAATTATTTCTCCTATTTGTATTTGCACCAACTGAAGAGCATCAATGGTTTATTTTATGTATGTCGCAGGTGCCAATTTTCCAGATGAATCCTGAAATCTAGATTTCTGAACCAACATTGTGTCCATTTAAAAGGATTCAGTAGCTTACGCACTGGGCAGAATAATTTGTTGTGTTTTCATTAAAACTTTGTATTTTGTTTAGGTTTTTTTAATCAATGCTGTATAGTCAAGTAATTTAAGTGCTTGGAAACAAATCAGGACAATTTTAACACTTTCCAACATGTATATGGAGCCGACTATACCAAAACACTTGCTATTAGAACTTTAACTTCTTTTACTGCATTTCTAAAGGTCATCCCCCTTACTTGTACTTTGTATCTGCAAATCGATCAATATTTGCTTCAATAAAAAAAAAGTCTGCAAAGTTTTACAAAAACAATGAGGGATATCAAACAAAAGAAATGTTCACACAGTATAGTAAGCATTGCATGTGGCATTCATATCTAGTACAAGATTTCCTTTTGAACCCTGAAGTCAAACATTCTTTTGATCACTCATTTCTTAATTTCTATTTTACAGGAATTTTGTGCCTTTGCCTTGGTGGGCGTTCTGTCAGACTTCTACTTACAGATGGCCTTTTTTGCCACAGTTTTGTCAGTGGATATTCGTCGTATGGAAGTAAGGATGAAAGCATGAGCAATGTAGTTTACTGAAGTACATGTCATGTGTAGTTTATGTCTCTTGTTTTTGTTTTTTCAATATTTGAACTTTATTGATGAAATGATGAAGAAGGGAATTAAGAATAATAGCAGGGGTTAATCTGTAAGTTGTACATCTGACTCTTACTGCTTCAGGATACTAAAGAAGTAGTGATAAAAGACAAAAGTTGATGGAATTTCTTGAAATTCAGATTAGTCTTGCGCTGTAATTTATTCAAACCTCCCTGTTATTGCTTGTAATTCAGTAAAGAGAGAATGTAGCTAGATTTGTAGGTTTTCAATTCCATGGTACACCTTTTTTTTTCACTTTGTGTGAAGGGTACATCCTTGGAAGCTTCACACAATGGGAATAAAAACATAAATTGCATACTTTTTGGGGGTTTTGCATCATAAAACCAAAGGATTTAAAAAAAAATTTGACAAGCTTTCTTGACTCGCCTATGTGCTGTTTGAGGAATTTGAAGAACTAGGTCTTTGCATATTTGTGAAATGGTATAAATATGAGCCATTCATATTTTTGTACCACTCCTTAACATTTTTTGTACGTTTTTTAAGCTTTCAGACTTGCATAGACAAAGTGTGCAGCGTGCAGTACAGGATGATACGTCCAGCCCACCGATCAACATCCAGCCATTGGTGTTGTGCCCATTTGCCCCTCGCCCAACCAGCACTTCTCCCCGACCGCAGTCCTCCACACCAGCAGGGCGGAGCCAGTCTTCACAGCGGAGCCCTTCACCATCCCCACAAATGGATAATGATCAGCAAGTCTTTTTCGGCCGTTCAAACAGCACACTGGAGAGGCCAAGATATGAGATGCCTCGCAGAGTCAAGTTCTTCTATTTCTTGGCCAGATTTCGCATCGTGCAAAAGCTCATAATGGTAAAAGATTAATTTTATCTTATCTCATAATGGTACAAGATTAATTTTATCTTATCTCATAAAGCCAACATGTTTTTGAACATTTTAAAAAGTATTCACAAAAGTTTCTCAAAGCGAATAAAATCTTAGTTCTTAAATAACTTTTGCATACCGTACTAACCTCATGACACTATTGTTTGCTATAAAGCTATCAAATGCTAATTTTTCCTGATAAAGCTAGTGATAAATGTGAATGATATAAGAACATTTTGTTTTGAAGTGTATGACTAGACGTTTCCTTCTAACTCTGAATTATGTCCCTTCCTTGCTTGGATCTCTCTCAAAGCACAGTACTCTTCAGTTGAATTATTTACCCCTAAAAGTGATATTGTAAATCGCTTCTAGAATTTGGTGTCCAAATTATTTCATCAATTTGAGTATGAAAATGTTCTGTATTTGTACTGTATCTATTGAGTGAATTGTTGACAATATTTGATGTATGAATACAGGCACATGTCACTTGAATCCAAATTTACCTTTGGGTATAGTATAGCCATGTTGTAAGGAATACATATGTATTTAGTTGAGTTCTGCTTTAATGACTTTGATTTTCATAGATTCAGTTTTTCTGATTTGTAAAAATTGGTTAATGCTGATAATTAATAAAATCTTGTGTCTCTCCACAGGTGTGCACTGTGATCTGGATCATGCTAATCCTGCACAAGACAGGTCTGGTGGACAAACTGACAGGGACAGAGGACCAAAGCCCTGTGCCCTCACACCTCAGTTTCAAGCCTGGAGCTGCGTATGTGGGCCACCCTGTAGACATGAGCAGGTAAATCTCTCTGTCTTTGACTGTGCTAAAGTGGTGTGAAAAATCAGGGTCCAGTTTGTTTCTTTCTATACTGTATATTTCAATAGTAATTCATGTTGCATTAAGTTCAGAGCTGATAGGCACCAAAAACCCTAGAGAAAGAAACAAAGGGAAACGAAACAGAAAAAAAGGAAATTTTCCCTTAAATACAAATAATGAAAATATTATCCCTGTCGCACTGTGGTTTAGAATTTACTTTACCCTGTCACTTCTTTGCCTACATCCAGTCCTGGGTCATACCCAGACACACCGGTGCTGTTGGTGTAATGGTTAGGCTCTTCGCCTGTCATGCAGAAGACTCAAGTTCGATCTTGGTTGCAGATGATCTGGGTTTTTTCCTCTTTGATTTCTTCACTCTCTGTCCGGGTTTGTAGTCCATGTCTTAAATTACCTTCTAGTGTTGCAGGAGATGTAAAACTGGTAACCAAACCAGACACACCTTTTCCCCCCTTAAGACATTCATATAAAGCTACACTGGGTCACATTTTGTTGCTCAAAAGTCTAGGTGGGATGTCTGGCTTGAGCTACATTCACTGGCTCGATACAGTGAAAGAGTTAATCAGTGTTCTTTTCTCTTTTGACCAGTTTGAGGCCTGAAGATGACAGTCACATAGGCATGGCGTCACGAGAGGAGGAGCTGACCTCTGGTCCAGTAGAACACACCAACCTGGAGATGTGGAAGTTGCTGTCCTACAAACACTGGCCTGGTCTCTTCCACTACTACAACATCTCTCTCTCTGGCAGGTAATGTGACTCTCTTTTTGATAATGTAATGCAAATTGTCAGTGAGATTTTATACGTAAGATTTACCCTGTCCATGCTCTTTACCCATTCCAGTAATTCCCATTGTTTGTAGGGTTAAGCTATTCTGCTGGTAGAGAGGCATTTTATTGTAACTGCAGTCATTCAGTAATGATTCCACGCCTTGTTTTACAATGAGATCTAAACGTTTAGAAGCCCTTTTCTTACAACAGCAGTTGCAATAATATGCCTCTCAACCCTCAATTCACAAAGTACCAAACTTCTGGAAAATAACCTGGGTTTTAAATGATACGTTTGCTCAAAGGCTACTGGATTAACAACAACAACAAATGATACGTTTGAAGTATGACCTTAAATGTTCCTGGTATTTTTTATTGATAGGAAGAGTTCTCTCTTTTATATTTCAGGTAGTTTTTAATTCACAAGATACTATCAGGATGTATACAAATTTGGATACAATTTCCAGGTACATCAGTATCTTGCCCACCTTGCATGTGTCCCATCTGATACCACCGAGCACAGCCATTGACATGAGACACCAGTCGGATCAAAGAACAATTGTCAACTTGCAGCGCACTGCTGGTGAAGGCCCTTTGCCCCATGATATGATGCAGTTTGCTTCCCATGTTTCATATCATGAAGACATTCACTCAGGTTAGTATACCGAGACTTGGTGGGATTGTATCCTGTAGACTGGTTTCTGAAAATCAATGCAGCTCTGGTGCCTTTTAGAAGGTACGCTACCCATTTCAAGCATTTTTTTTTTTTTCATTTTCATCTGGTGCTAAATCTAAAGAGATTCCCAAGCCCTTTTTACCTTGAGCAAAATGATAGTTGTCATGAAATGAGCTTGCAATACAGACAGATTTGTCTCACCATGTCCCTCTCTGAGAAGTTCTCCAGTTGTAATATCCAGCTCTCATGTTCTTGTTGAAGCAGTAAGTTTTAGGACAAAGCCAGAACAGCTGAAAGCTGGCACCTCTATAAAACAGTTTACTCCCAATCAACACCAGCAAGAGTAAGTATTGATAATAATAAAAATTTATTTGTGGTATTTTATTAGTTTAAATAATTTTGAGAATTGTCTCACATATAAACCAATTTGACCTCATTTAGCTTTTCATGAGGGCATAGTGCCAGTAGGCGCAGCGAACAGGGACATCCATCAGGAAAACTTAAGCCCTATTAAGTAAAAAACAATAAGAGGCTAAAACAGCAGAAGACTGGAGCCTCTACTAATAACTGACAACTAATTACACCTAATCCTCAGCTGGTCTTGGTAGTAGTTTTTCTATTATTTCCTCTTAAGTTTTTCATTTTGTGTCTGTTCTCAGAGCTGCCAGATTCGTCCTCGGAGAATGACTCCCTGGGTCTGGATGGCCTCCCACCTCACTACTTCTACCCCAAGTCTCAGAAAGAGTTTGTCATCACAGTGTGCCTGTGCATCCTATCTGTCATCGTCATCACATACTTCATGACCGTCCTCTATCGCTGCATGTGCTCTCGCAACTACTCTCGCTGGCGACACTCCTGGACGAGGGCACACAGGCGGCGTTCTCGTGGCTATGTCAAGCAGATCAAAGAGTCTGTTCCTCTAGTCCTGTCTGGACATTCACAGGTAGGTACAATGTGCCTTCTTGTAATCAGCTTAATGTGTTGGTAGTCTTGTTGTGTACCCCACTTGTGAATGGCTTAAGAAATATGCTTGGCACTTGGCTTATTAGAGAAGTAAGATATAATACTCTTTATTGAACCACAAAGTCATGATGTACATGTTGGAACTGCACATTTTTTGTGTACGTCTTCTTTTAGATATAAGTGCTTGCTAAAAGTATTTTTGCATGTTTTACCCATGTGTTTGTGCACTTTTCCATGAAATTGAATGAAGCAGTCCTAGATACCGTAATTCTTTTTCTCTGCAGAATATTGAGTGTCTTCTTGGAGACAATGGCCTGATTGTGAGTTGTTGCCTTGGAGGACATTTGAAGATCTGGGATTCTAATTCTGGAGATTGCATCAACACAATTATAAGGAAAAAGTATGTAATCCTTTATTGTGTATGTTTCAGAAAAGATTTCTCTGAGATATATTCGTAGTCACATTTTCCTTTCATGCATGAACAAATCTTTTTGGTTCTTATTCCCATACTTCTCAGTGTAAATTTTCTTAACAGCGCTTGTTGTATACTTGTTTTGTTGATTAATCATTATTCTTTCTAGATTTGTTTAATAGGTTTTTCATATTTGATTTGATATAATTTTAATCTTGCAAATGTTTCTCTCAGGCTACTCAATTTTTACTCGTGATTTTTTTCTCTTTTCATAGCATCACACCCCCGGCACAAAGGCGACCATGTGTTGGTCGAAACATTGAGGACAGTGACGCCGATCTGTATGCTGAGTATCATGGCAGTCGCAGTTCATCAGAAAGCTCCTTGGTGGGAGATGGCTCAGGGGATGGCATTCGTGTTAGGAAAGGTAACTCATTCACCCCCCACTCCGGCTTCACTTTTGGTAGGCGAGGTTCACGGCGCCGGAAGATCAGTCGCGAGTTCCCCGATGTGAAACCAGATCTGTCATCAACAATAAACACAGAATTCTCATCCATGGACCTTCATGAAGCAGAAAGCAGTCCAAGCGGCTTTGATTTCAAGACATTATTTGAAGGTTTGCTTGCCATTTTTGCCTCTCCGCAATCGTCTGCATGCACTGATTGTCAAAGTTTGCCATGCTTGGCACTCCGTGCATGATTTGCTTTCACATATTTCTGATACTATGTAGATTAGCTTTGTGATTTAACTTTGACATTTCATACCATTAGCTTCTGAGTAGTTTCTTATTAAACTTAAAACTCCAGTTCCATTTCTTGTCCTTTTTTTTTTTTCAGTGTATGTTTTGCTTTGGTTAGTGTATTTTGTACTAACATTTACAGAAATTGTTTCATTTCTTCAAATTAACATTTTGTCAGAATCATACCTAGTTGTCTGTAACTGTGAATGTTTGTAGTAAGTATGAAATTGTGAAGATTTCCTGTTCCATTCACATAGTCAGAATAAAGCCCATGCAGGTTCATGTTGTTTTCACAATGCTGCAGTTACTTATCTGGCATTGATCCCAATCTTATCAGTCATCATCATCATTGCCTTTCTCACATAGGCCACCCACAAACGCTACTCTTCTCTATCCTAGGCTAGTTTTTTACGCTATTCCATGTCATTCCACTTTTCTGTACAACCTTCTCATCAGTGAATAACAAAAAATCCAATAATAAGAGCAGGACTAGAAAGATTCCAACATTAATAATTGTTATTTTTAGAAGAGGAATTTTTCCTGATGTCGAAGGCCCTGCTCTTAATAACGTGTGGACCAGGCTGATTACTAAGTTGGTCAGAGTGAAGAGTTTCAATGAATACTTTTTGTTATGTTCCTCCTGCCCTTTGGCTCATGAAATTTTATGCATGGCAGCGTGGGAAATAGGGCAGGTAACAACACAATGATGGATGTGGTGCAAACACACCTTGCAGAATGTCAGCACTCAAAACTCGCATAGACTTTTAACAGCTCTCTATTTTTTATCTTTTTCCTCATGTAGGGATATTTGATCTTATACTTATAGTGTTGAACTGTGGTGTTCTATTTATTATATACGCTTTACCATTTTTAACTTCACACCTTATATTTTAGGCAATAAAATTCAACAAATTTGTCTGAAAATATTCAGGTAAGACGGTGTATTCATTTTACAATGAGCACAATGCGGTGGATGTAAGGAGAACATTTTAATTATTCAATTTTGAACTTACTGTTATGAGGGATCTAAATGCAAAATCACAGTTCAGTAACGAGTGTGATGATCTTGATCAAAGCATCACATTGTTCACGCATGGACAAAATGAAAGGAGTTTTGGTCTGTTGTGGGGTGGTATTCCTCACTCTTTTAAAAGACAACAAACAGTTATGGAAGAGATCAAATACCATTTCTGAGCCTGCTCAGCTCATCTTGGCCATTGATGCCATTAAATTGCTTAGGTCTCAAGTGAATCTGACCGGTGCTGTTGTGTAAAGGTTAGGCTCTTTGACTGTCATGGGGAAGACCCGAGTTCGATCCCGACCAATCTGGGTTTTTTTGCTGCTGGGATTTTTTCCCTCTCAGCCCGGGTTGGCCCTGGTAGGCAGGGTCGAAGTAGCCCGTCTCTTAAATGACCTTACAGTGTTGCAGGGGACGTAAAACTGGTGTCCAAACCAAACCAAAACAGTGAATCTGCTTACGATAAACTTGGCATTTGCTGAAAATTTCTTTTATGTTGCGAACATTTTTATACGGGTCCCACTTTACGTGTGTGCCTTTTGTTTAGAAATTACCTGTACCTTTTCACAGTAATTTGACGAAATAGCAAAACACAGTGAATGACATCGCCAAACATTAAGATAGCCCAGTACATCTAAATGAGTACACCTCACGTGAGACAATAACCTTGCGTGACAATGTGACAATTTCAAAGGGATTGGATTGTTAGTTTTTAGCTATTCGCTTTTAAAATGTGTGAAGTTAAAAATGTTAAGAGTATCCATTTTTTTTTTCTATTACTAACACCTAGACTAGATTGCTAATTATAGCATTGTTGTAAAATGTTATCTAAACATAAGCAATCAAACTGCATATTTCTGTGATATAAATTACAGAGATATATGATCCAGCTTTAGTGTTGGTAGCCTACTTGATGATATATTTATTGCTGTAGTGTTTCACCTCAAAGACAGACATTCCTTTCTGGTTTTGGATAAGTAATGAAAATATGGAAATACTGACATGAAGAAAATGCTCACCAATGAATTTATTCTAAGCTTATTTTTTGTTTAAAAATGTACCAGCTAATTTCTTAAACTCAGTTAAGCTTGTTTAACCTCAAATAATTAGTTACATTTTTTTTTTATGTTTGGTGACTATCAAAAGATAGAAAAACTTCAAACAGAAGAACTGATTTGTGTTCATTAGTTGTTTTTTCTTTCTCTCTCTCTCTCTTTATGTGTTTTTGTTCTATTAAAATCATTGTCATTTTCAGCTACTTTTATGATTTCAAATTGGTTCTTTTATTTTGATAGCTGATCGCTGGTTCTTTCTTTGTTTTGTTTTTTTCTTGAATTTCAAAGTGTTTTCCCCCTTATTTGCTTTACCTCCACACCATTCTGTTTTAGTTAGAGGAATTTTCTATGGATATTGTTATAAACCCTGACAAAAGAAATGATGTTATTAAAAAGAACAATAAAATTCCATATTGAGTAGTACTGTGATGTCAAACTATACAAGGGAAAAATGGGAACACACCTTTGATCAGTGCCTGGAGGTAATGTGATTGGTGGTACTTGCGACTGTTTGGTTATCGTCCGTCAATATTTCTTGCCAATTTGTTGCCATTTTTTTCTCCCTTTGATATAAGAATAGTTACATTTTATTAAATGTTAATTTCATTTATGGAGGTTGGGATTTGATCCTGAAATTTTAGGATGTTAATGCAAGCTTCAATTAAAAAGTCGTTTCGCATATTTATAGGTATTTATTTTCATAAGTGAAAGAAAATGACACTCATAATTTCCCTATTCACAGACATGTTTAGTTCAGTAGGACGGTTCAGCATCTTAGGAAGAGTCACAATAAAAATACATTTAAAGTAAAGTTTTGTATGAAGTTATCAAAGATTCTCACCTTTATTCCTTGTAGTGTACACAATTGTATGTTTTACATCTGCAGCTGTAATGAAACAAATTGTTTTTCATGTTGGATTAGATGTCATTCATTCTATACATTTAACAAAAAAAATGTTTATTGTTGCTTTCACAGGAGTTTATGAGGAACATCGCAGGTATCTTCATGAAGTGGGTGATTTATGGGTCCATAGTTCAAATGATCTCACTATGATGTCTTCATTCGATGAAAGGTCACGAAGCTGGAGCTATGGTAAGGGATTTCTAAAGGTTTTGGGTTCTGTACAGTGTTAGTGAACTTAGTGGTACGTGTACCTGCTTGGTCTAGGTCATTCAGATTGAAAAGTGCATGAAAGCCAATCATTGAATTTATAGACTCCCTATATTTTCTAATGATTTAGTAGTGTCTTTTTATTCCAGATTATAGCATCAAGTTTGAACTATTTTACCCATTACAATATTGCCAAAGTAAATTCTAGACATAAATTTGCATTTTGAAAGTGCAAAAGCAAATTCCAGGCATAAATTTGTATTTCTGTATCAAATTGCCATATTTTTTTTTTTAGAAAGCTTCAATAACTATCACTGCCTTGCCCTGCCCTGCCATTGTAAAATAAGGTCATGTTACTTTGAGTAGGCCCTATGCTCCTTTCTATATAATGTATTTTGTGCCAATCATGTACTTATGCTATGCATGTGTGCAAGTCTTAGTGTGTTTCCCTGTGTGTTGTGTTTGTGTGAAAGAGAGAGAGAGAGAAAAAAAGCCTATTTGGTACTTGCGTGAGAGTTATGTAAGTTATGAGTGTATGCCCAACACGGGGAGTGGGCTCTATATAAATGTACTCATTATTATTACTAAAGCTTTAGATTTGTCTTAGCTTTTTAGGGTTTTTTGGTCGTGTTTATTATTCAGTGTCTCATGTCACTATGTTTTATGCTTTTCTCTAGGTGACATGTCGTCTTTTGAGGCTGCCGCTGGGGAAGACGACCTAGAGCAGTCGTCTCCTGTGTGGTGTCTGGCCTGTCTGCATGGCCTGGTGGTGACCGGCTGCGGGAATGGGCGGGTGGAGGTGTGGGAGGGGGAGACAGGGGAGCTTCGATACTGCTACGCCATCAGTCAGGTGCCGGTCACTGGGCTGTGTGTTGTTTCCAACAAGTAAGTTAGACCCAGTGAAGGGTTTCTCTTTTTGTAATTATATGGACCCTTTCCCAGCTGTAGGGGATTTAAGCCGCTTTTTCCTGCTTTAAGGGATTAAACCCTTTACCTACTATTAGAGAGTTGATCCCTGTTTTAGTAAAGGGGCATTTGAGCCCTTAGCCTGCTTTAGGGGATTAAACCCCTTACCTACTATTAGAGAGTTGATCCCTGTTAAAGGGGCATTGATCCCTCCTTATCCTGCTTTATGGGAGTTTTGCCCCTTTTCCTGCTAAAAGAGACTTATTCACACATGTTTTCGTTGTGTTACCAATAAGATTCTTTTCATCCCAAAAATTTAAACTTGTTAAACAATGGATGAAGATTTTATTCCTATCCTTCATTTACATAAGAGTTTTATATCATGCATCGTCCCCCATGAGAATTTAAAAAAAAAGAAAAAGCAACAATTGACATGTCATTTATACCATGCTGAGATTTTGACGAGCAAGGATTAAGACCAGTTTAAAAGATTTGTGTAGAACTGTTTCTTGGCAGTCTGGAAGTGCTCTGTATCCTATCACAATTTTACTCTGTTATGCATAATTTTCAGGATTGTAGCAGCTCGTATAGATGGAACACTGGACTTTTTAGAGATGGAAACTTTCCACAATCCAGTGGCGAATACTTTACAAGTGAGCCCACAGCCAGGCCGCCCGGTCATGGGTAAGTTGATCTGGCCATGAGAATATTAGATGAGCACTGTCAGTGGCAGTTTGTGAAGTCTGCTGATAGCAGTTGCTCGATCCTTAACCCCTTCCCTGCTTGGCCCGTCAAATTGCCGGGCCTGCCTGTGCTTCTTGTGCGCCATAGGCCCTTCAATTTGCCGGGCCTATTAGTTATCAAGTTTCATAGGGAATTCCCCAAGTATAGGGAATATCACTGTATAAAAACACTTTGCAAAGATAATGAGAATAACCTCCCTTGACTAGTAAGCTATTTTTAGTTCTATTTTATCGGGAAGAATAGCAGAAGTGTTGTCGTA
>JAUKPP010202365.1:0-13261 GCA_032273245.1 Phyllaplysia taylori
CCCCCCCCCCCCCCCCCCCCCCCCCCCGTCACCCTCCATTCCTGACACTTGATGAAGGCATTACGTCATGATATGGAGGAAGTGGGGGGCAGAAAAATCAAATAAGAAAACAGTACGGCTTATTATTAGAGTCCGGGTGCTTGACTGGTTGCTGTGTGCACACACTCGTACCTCGTCGCGCTGTCATCTTCTTGGTGTCGCGTTCTGTGCTTCTCTGGATTCGCCGTACTTTTCCTCCCTGATAGTTCATGCTGCTGTTTTCTACTAGTGTATGATATCCAGGCCTTTATTATAATGTCGCCTTGATCTTTCCCCGTCTCGGTGGCCTGCTTTTGCTGTGTCCGTGTCTGAGCCGGTCCAAGGTTTGCTATGTCTGGAGGCGCGGAGATCTCTGATAGATCTGTACGATGACTGCTTTGCATAAGGGCGAGTAGTACAAAGATTGTAGTGGAGTATTCACCCCTTTGTCAAACAACCAGCGTATACACACATCTCTGGTCACCACGACATCTTTGTACCGGCGTTTGTGGTGGAGTGGTTAGTGTCTTTGCTCATCACAAAGGACGTGAGTGAGTTCGAGGCCCAGGTTGGGCAGTTTGTTTGGTCGAGTTCCGTTTTTCTGTTGGGACAGTGTCCTTCTTAGCCTGAGTTGGCCCTGACAGGCAGGGTCGAAGTAGCCCGTCTCATAAATGATCTTACAGTGTTTCAAGGAATGCTAAGCAAAAAACAACCCCAAACAAACTCACGAAACCATCCAAAACGTAAGTGTTGTGTCGGCTACTGTATGGACTAGAGACCTTGGTTTCTCTACTTCGCTTGACACGACATCGGTGTGGTAGTGATACTGCTAGTGAATGAGTCAAGTGTATGACTCGGTGTTATGCGCACCCGTCTGGTGGCAAGTGTAGAGCGAGTCTGAAAGCTCGCTACAGTTCTTGGAATTTCTTGTTCTTTTCTTCCAACACTGAGCTCATACCCGCTGTCTTTACTCTTCCCTGAGGGTGGCGAACAATAGTATATGCTCGTTGCTCTTGCAATGAAGTAAAGTGGTATAGTATCATTGTTGTGGTTTAAAGTATTAGCGTTTAGCAGTGCAGTGTGAAGGGTTCAGGTTCAAATGCCAGTATAGGGAGACTGTTGTTAATATCTTGTTATGGCGTAGTGTGCAAGCGTTTAACAGCATAGTGTGAAGAATTCAGGTTCAATTGCCAGTAAAGGGAGACTGCAGGGATATCTTGTTGTGGTTCAGAGTGTGCGCGTTAGCAGTGTTTTGTGAAGCGTTCATGTTCAAGTGCCCTTTCCTGGAGGACCACCCCGACCTGTTCCTTATCGCCCTGATAGTTTTGTGCCTCTCCTACGCCATTCTCTATCTCATCTTCTGTGCTCTACTCAATCTGCTCAACAACCGCCGGAACTCAGGTAAACATCGGGAAACGTTGATGTCTGCTGTAATGGTTAAGCTCTTTGCCTTTCAGGCAGATGACCCGAGTTTGATCCCACATGGGGACGAGCATCTGGGTCTCTCTGCTCTCCTCTTTTATGATCTTACAGTGTTGTAAGGGGGTTTAAACTATAAACCAAATCAAACACCAAAGTTGATACCTGCCCCCCCCCCCCCCCCCTCATCATCTTTGTCACTTGGGGATGCAAACACCGACTCCTATTTTGTGGGGAGTGTTAGTTAGTTTAAAGTTAGTTGTTTATATAGGCGGCTACAATCTTTGGCTGTTTTAGCCTTGTGTGGGGAATGGCTGGGGAAGCTCGGGGTGCTGTGGAAGTGTCAGTAGTGCTTTAAAAACCTTAACCAACGTAACAAAATGAACAGTTGGGAAACATCCATTCAAAATAACCTGTCTAACTCATGATATTTCCTCCGTTACAAAAGACTAAATAAAATGGGACAGAATTCAGTGACAATGCTGTAAGGCCCAAGTGAAGTATGGCCTGCTTGAAGGATGCAAAAACAAAACCTCATGGAATTTTTAAATTTAAAAGTTTGTCTACACAGTGTAATATTATGCAAATGAAATTGAGCCAAATCTTATGTTAGCAGTAGCAGTGAAATGACTTTACAGAAGGGATGTGCGAGTAGCTCGTATTTGAGCACTTAATGAAGTCTGAAACCTACAAGGACTTGAATTACTTGATTGTTTCCTTGGACAGAGGTAATTTTTTTATAATTTAAAGTCCAGCCAGTGATTTGTAATTGAATCATTAATCAAGTACTTGAATACACTAACTCCCAAGTTTTTTTTAGTTGCTCTGACTCCGATTCCGAAATAGCTAGACTCGCCCAGCCCTACCTTACCGGGGAGATAGTGCTATAAAACTTCCACACAGTCAGTATGATGTGATTGTATATGTATATCTGTATGAGCGTCATCGAGCACTTTTAGTGGATTTTAGGCGCTATGCAAACTAATTATTATTATTATTATTATTATTTATAACTTTCAGTTTGCGTTTGTGTTGTCACCAGGTGGTGTGAGTGAGAGCGGAGACAAAGGTGCCGACGAGGACAACAATGGCGACCCCGGGCGACTCGACGACGCGAGAGATCAAGGTGCTGGAGACTGCGGAGGACATCCAGGCCAGGAGAGATGAGGTCCTCGGGCGCTACGCAGCCTTCAAGGCAGCCTGTCGCGACCGCAAGAATAACCTGGAGGATTCTCGTCGCTACCAGTACTTCAAGAGAGACGCTGACGAGTTGGAGAGCTGGATCCTTGAGAAGTTGCAGACGGCTTCGGATGAGAGTTACAAGGACCCGACCAACCTGCAGGTGAGGTGGTTGTTGTTGTTTTTGTTGCTGATCAGGGACTTATATGGGTTATGCACCCTTCAAGTAGTCTTTACAACCTACAGAGCCATAACAGTCTAGCTCTGTACTCCGGGAGTGGAGAGCCTTAAAATTTGCCCCTTAATACTGCAAAAGTGCAAGGCAGTCTTAGGACCTCTCCGGACCGGATGACTGCCAAATGCAGCCATTGAGTAATTTACTGCCACTATCGATGCAACACTTGGACATGATGGTTGCAGCCATTGACTTGGAGACAGAACCATGTGTATGTCACATCATTTTAATGTTGCCCTGATGCAGTAACTCAGGTGAAATAATTCACAAATTTTGCCACAAGGGGCGACCTGCAGGTGGGGAAAAACATCATCACTTTTGTCTGATAAGGAGAAAACATACTTTGAGAAAATAATCACACACCACAACCTCAATAAACCCTATACTCTAATTTTAATGATGAAGGTAGAACTTGTATTGTCCTCAAGAAATGACAAATATGGAAGTACATGTAATTCAGTGCTGGCCACAGTGGTCCACCATATATAAGAGAAAATCTGGGGCCCCACCACCAACTGTCCACAACAGCCAGCTTCATAGAGCAATTGAAGATAGAAGTCTGACGCCGGAACGCAGAAGAAGAAGAAATACATGTATATAAAAGTGAAAAATGTGGGGTGGGCAAATTCCATCTTACTCTGACATTTCATCTTTACTTGTGGGTGGTTGGCGGATACTTTGATGTTTGTGGGTGGTTGGCGGGTGTTCAATGTGGTCTGCTCCTTCTCCTTCTTTCTGAATGCTTCTATTGTCTTAATCTATTCCGTGGGGCTGAACTGACCTTACAGTGTCGATTGTGCAATAAAGCCTCTCAACAAACAATCTCCCACTTTGGTTTCTTTAAGTGGTTGAGATTGTCTTGACACCTAATGTCTTCAAGCACTATTTCATAATTTTGCATTTCAAAGTTTTTGCACAGCTTGGATTTTATCCCTTTGAATGTTGCGTCAGTTACCTGTGGAATTGCCCTATATATGCTTACTCCGAGACTTTGTGTTTGCTGTGCAGGCCAAGATCCAGAAGCACCAGGCTTTTGAGGCGGAGGTTGCGGCTCACGCCAGTGCCATCCAGGTGTTGGACGAGACGGGCACGGAGATGATCAACCAGGAACACTTTGCCTCTGAAATCATCCGGGTAAGGAAGAGATGGCTACTGTCATGTGATGGACGGGAATCCATTTAATAATAATGATAATAATATAATAGTACGGGTAATGACAATTTGAATAGCTTCTACTCCTATATAAGCACAGCTCTAGGAGCTTAACAATCTATATTATTACCTCAGCAGACTTGATGACATTCTTGCACATTTTAAACCGGCGCTGTAGTGTAATGGTTAGGCTCTTCGCCTGTCTTGTGGAAGACCCTGGTTTGATCCTGAGCATGGACGATCTAGGTTTTTTTCTGCTGGGATTTTTTCCTTCTCAGCCCGGGTTGGCCCTGACAGGCAGGGTTGAAGTAGCCTGTCTCTTAAATGACCTTACAGTGTTGCAGGGGACGTAAAACTGGTAACCAAACCAAATCAAACATTTTCAATTTCCTGGGAAGCATACTGTACAATCTGCCATTTTACAGGCACTAAAGCACTAACATGCAGACAAGATCTTGCTGTCTAAAGCCGGGTATCCATTCACACCTTATTGAAATGGGGATGTTCGTAAAGCCAGGACACAATGTTGGGCCTGTGTATATTGTGAAAGATGAAGGAAAGAAGCAGTTTGCTTTGTATTGAAGACTGTTGTGTGAGGTACACGTTAATCTGTAATGATGAACTGACTCATCATTTTAGATGTGCATTGGGGGACGAGATGATTTGCAAGGATTTAACAGGCATTTGTGATGTAATAGTTAAACTCTTCGCCTGTCACACAGAAGACTGGAGTTTTGAATCCTGTGTGGGAACGAAGTTTTGCATTTTACCACTAGGATCCTGGGTTGGCCCTGAAAGGCAGGGTTGAAGTAGCCTGTCTCTTTTATGACCTTTCAGTGTTGGAAGAAATCTACACCTAGAACCCAAATCACATGGATAATTGAAGTAACTTTTACTTTACTGGAGCAAAACTAATCTTATGTTTATCATGTGTCTGTCGGACCATCTGGATGAATTTTTCCTTTTTCCCTTTCTTTACTTTGAGCAATACTAATTTTATGTTGCTATGTTTTCTCTGTTTGTCCCCAGGAACGTCTTGATGAGCTCCACCGCCTGTGGGCCTTACTGTTGTCCAAACTGTCAGACAAAGGAACCAAACTGCAGCAGGCCCTCAAGCTGGTGCAGTTCATGCGCGAATGCCGCGAGGTCATGTTCTGGATCAACGACAAGGTCAGCAGGGATGATACCTTTCTTGCCGGGGTGGTTGGCGGGCGCTCTGATGCGGCTTGCTCCCTTTACTTCTTGTTACCATTGTCCCAATCTACTTCCCGGCACTGAAATGACCTTAAGCGTTGACAGTGCAATGAAACCTGAACATGCAACAAACTCTCTGGTCAGGGTGGTTGGTGGGTGCTTTTGGGTTGGGGACTACTTCCTCTACTTCTGGACTTGGAAGTCTTACTGTTGTCAGAATTTACTTCCTAGCATTGATATTGCCTCACAGTTACTATAGTGCCACAAAATTTGAATAAGATAGGATATGGACTCTATCTGCCACCACTGACTTTTTTTTGTTGTAAGGAGGGGAGGTTATAGTCTTTTGGGGGTATATGTGTCAGATAAGTCGACATTCTTGTAAGAACATATTGAAATTGTTCATACTGAAGTAGAGAATTCAAGTTAGAATAATATTGTGAGCTGTCATAAATCAACACAAGCATTTCAACCAGTAACAGAAATACTTACAGTAGTCCAAGTGATATAATTACCACTGACTAGAGTTTGTCATTACTTTAGCATATCTGTGACACAAATGAAATTTAGAATGTTTTTATCCACGCTGTCTTGTCAGCCCAGCCAGCGTTTGCGAATGTTCGGTACACACAATAATATGCTGCTATCTTAAAAAACAGCAAACATACTGTTCTACATTTTTACACAGAAACACAGGCAAGCACTCGTGGATACAAACATATTCTTTAATTCTTGTGAATGTGTCCACTCAAGCACACACATACGTGTTGCAGTGTGATGTTTTTGTTCTTTTTCTTCTGATTTTTCGATATCTTATTGTGCATTTCAGGATGCCTTTGTCACATCGGAGGAGTTTGGCACAGACTTGGAACACGTGGAAGTCCTCCAGAAGAAGTTTGATGAATTCTTAAAGGTAGCTAGCACTTTTTCTTTTTCTTTTTTTTAACTTTCTAGTTATTTAAATAAAAATCTTTTCGTCACGTTTGTCCTAATTTAATTACTAATGGTTATCTCTGTGTGCATTCTTCTTAGTTACTTGTTTAGAAGTTTGTGAAGGTATTGCCAGTCAAGACAAGTCATATTGCATGAATACTTTACCTTCTTTCATGCTGTATCAGAGGTGAGATATATATAACATGGATTCTGGGTAATAAGAATAATGTTGATATCAATTAATAATCAGGGTTGCATCCTGCCAAAGTAAATAATGTTTTTATTTTATCGGGGTTGTATGATTTGCTTTTAATTTATTTATTTATTTATTTATTTATTTATTTATTTATTTATTTATTTATTTATTTATTTATTTATTTAATATTAATGTATTTTTATGATCTTGTTCAGTCAGGGCTTGACTTAAAACGGTAGATGTAGTTTTTGTCTGATCCAATTATTGCACCATGATGTCGCAGATATGTTAGTTCTCAAGCAGGGGAAAAAATCCCCAAACAAAACAAAAAATATTTACTGTCCAATCTCTTTCTAAAGCACTTATAAATTGTTGAAAGATTTGAATGTTTTTCCTACTGAATGAAATATCGTTCTTTTTGTGTGTTTTTTTCCTTTTAAAAAAAAAAAAATTTTTTTAATGTTGTTATTTGTGTTGTCCAGGATTTCGTAAACCATGATAAAAAAAATTGTTTGAAGATCTGATACTTTGGCAAAGTGAACTGCAATGCTGTTATTGTTGTGTGTCCGCTAGGATTTGCAAAATCACGAGGACAAAGTAGCGGAGGTGAACAGCCTGGCCGAGCAGCTGGTGGCTGAGAAGCATCCGGAGGAGGAGACCATCAGGCAAAAACAACAGGTCAGTTAATAAAAATAAATAGAATATATAAAAATAATAATGATAATTAGTTTGTATAGCGCCTAAAATCCACTAAAAGTGCTCGATGATGCTCATACAAATATATACATATATAATCACACACATTAAAGGCATTCACATACATGGTAAAAAAGACATTCATACATAATATGCATTGGATTGTATAAAGAAGAAGATATAAACAACCGTGTCGTTAAAAAGAAAGCTTACTAAAGACTTTATATCTTTATTCATCCCCGTGGGGAAATTTGAGGTGCAGTAGCATCATCATAAATACATTATGTGCTCCAACAATACAAGATTAAATACATGGAACAAGAAGACATGATATGGCAACATTCACATTCATTACGTGTGCCATTGCTGGTCCCCACTGTGCAGCGCCTGTTTGAGTTGGGTTTACGAGTCTTGCTCAAGGACACACTGCAGTGGTCACCACGCAGAAGCTGTTATCACTCAGCATTGTCTGGCAATTTTTATTGACCAGAGTTCACTAACTTCTCGACCACTAGTTAGTTTCTCAGTTCGAAGTTATTTATTTATTGAGGCACCAACTTCTTTGCCTATCAAACCGGCGCTGTGGTGTAATGGTTAGGTTCTTCGTCTTGCATGCGGGAAGACCCTAGATCGATCCCTGATCGCGGACGATTTGGTTTTTTTTTTCTGCTGGAATTTTCCCCTTTCAGCCAGGGTTGGCCCTGACAGGCAGAATCGAAGTAGCCTGTCTCTTAAATGACCTTACAGTGTTGCAGGGGGTGTAAAACTGGTAACCAAACCTTTGCCTGTCATACAAAGCCTCTTATTCACTTCATGGTATTTTTTGCCTTTGAGAGTCATTTCATCTGTGTTTTGCCAAAGCATGTCTCCTGTTGAGGTTACCAATGTCTGTTGACAGGCAGGGTTGAAGTATCTTGTCTCTTAAATGACTTAACAGTGTTGCAAGGGAGATAAAAGAGGAAACGAAAGCATACCAGCTTCTTCGGTTGTATTTAGCATTTTATTCATGTTGTGTTATGCCTTTTTCTTGAGGGTCATTCCATCTGTGTTTTGTCAAAGTATGTCCAGTGAGGTCGAGGTCTTTTTCACCTAGAGTATTTAGGTTTAAGTTAAGAAATTAGGTTTGGAATGGCTGAAGGAATTGTGACGTGGGGAATGATGGAGGAGGAGAAGGAAGAGGTGGTGGTGAAGCTCTCTGCTGTGGTCTGCTACTTCTACTTCTTTCTTTGTGTTGCTCTTGTCCATATCTGCCTCCTGGCTCTGATAAGCCCTTATGGTGTCAATAGTGCCGTAAAACCTCAACTAAACTAACAAATACCTTTTCATAAAATTTCTCCTCTTGTTATTTTGTGAAACAGGAAGTGAATGAGGCCTGGCAGCGTCTGCGTCAGCTGTCTCTGCTCAGACAAGACCGTCTGTTTGGTGCTCACGAGATCCAGAGATTTAACAGGTCAGTGAAAGCTTCTTGTCCTCATCACTGGTGGAATACAATATGTGCTTGGGCGTTTAACACTTTGCAGTAGCACAGGCAGAAGTACAAAGAACCCTATCAGTCTCGCACAGCCAGCCGTGACACAAGGCCTGATGCATAATAATAATGGATTGCATTTATATAGCGCATATCCCAATTACTGGCTCTATGCGCTTTACAATCATTATTACCCCAGCAGACCAAGTCACTCAGAAACATTCTTAACTTCCAACATTTACTCTCCAAAAACGTGAAACCCAATTGATTCTCTTTTGTTTTCATCATTCAAGTGAACACTGCCAGATGTCTGATAGAAAAAGTTTTCTAGCTTCTTGCCAATAGAGAAATTAAGCTTGAATTGCATTGTTTTTCAGGGAAGGGAGTTCAGGGCTAACCTTCACACTTGAAAATTTGTAGGCTTTTTTGTCGGCAGCCACTTTTATCCCTGGTGTATAGAATTCGGTTAAAAAACCATTTGCCTCCCCGTACTCTGTGTAAAAAGGCAGTAATTTTTTAAGATGAGGATTTAGATGTTGCATAAGAAAAATGAGGTTTAATAAAACCTCAGGTTTAATAAAAACTGTCCAAAAGTTGTGTCACAAATGTGTTCTGTATTTAGAATCTATTTTTGACATCATAATTGTTGTTATTAATGTAATTATAATGGTCAACTCTGGTTGTATGTTGAATTTCTTCAGAGATGCTGATGAAACCATCTCGTGGATCCAGGAGAAGGACGTGGTTCTGTCTACCGACGACTACGGCCGCGACTTGGCAAGCGTCCAAGTCCTGCAGAGAAAGCATGAAGGGGTGGAGAGGGACCTTGCTGCACTGGAGGAGAAGGTGGGTCACTTCATCAGCCTTCTAAATTTTATGAAATCATGAAAAGGATTAACAATTTCTAGTCACTCTAGAAGGTGGGTGACGTCAACAACCCTCTGGATTTGAAATAAATAACACTTTTAAGTCAATTTGATGTTTCCACATCCATTTTCCAATCCAGGTGATTTAGCCTACTTATTATGGGGCAAATCCGAGAGCCTGATGGTGTCACGGTTGGTTACACATGATTGATGGGCTTCTTTATCCTTCTGGCTGCGTGGCTAATATGTGCCGATCCAACACTGAAGAATGCCCCTTAGTCCAAGATACCACTGAGAGTTTATTTAATTACTTTGTCGCTTAGGCGAGTATACTTTAAAGATACTCTTTCCCCCTCCATCCATCCTCTTCAGAATTCAGTACTTGATTGCAACACATTCAGAGAGTGTGATGTCACAGCTCATTAGATTGACTCAGCTTTGGTGTAAGATCTTTGATGGAACAATTTTTTTATCTACAATTTGAAGTCCAAAAGTGATGTAAAGTTAGAAATGTTTGTTCATGATTCTTAATGCTATGTTGTCCAATTGTATAGAAAGGAAGAGGTTGAATAGGATGAGTGAGCGAGTTAGTGAAAATGGAAGAGAGAGGGAGAGTGAAGAGAAAGGGGGTGAGAGAGAGAGAGAGATAGAGCAAAGAGAGAGTGAGCTGAAGTGCGCAGAGTCTTTTACTTCTCGTGTGTGTTTTCTGAGTGAGGTGTGCATTGTGAGCATTATGTATCTTGTGAATGATGCAACTTGTACATTTTCATATCTTTGCTATGTTTGGTAAATCCATCCAAATTTCTCTTGTGCATCCATAAAGCAAAGCTGCCAACCGTTCCTTAAAAAAAAGGAACTGCACCTTATTTTGGGGTCTGCACGTTTTTACGCATTCTCGGTTGGTGCATCATATTTAAACAAAAGGAGGGTAAAGGAAAGAAGACAGAAGGGAGCAAAGGAAAGAAGATGGAGGGGAATACAGGAAAGAAGACAGAAGAAGGGAATAAAAAAAGAAGGCTGAAGAGACCTAAGGAAAAAAAGACTGATGAAAAGAGAGTGGTAGCAATTCAGAGACTGATCCACAGTGACGTGTGCAGCATTGATGATTTGCTTTTTAGAGGTATAACTTAACTACGAAGCCTTTGCATTAGGTGTTCCTTATTTAGGTTTTCCCAATTTGGCAGCTGTGATAAAGTATAATCTTACGCTGGGGACTAGTATAGAAGGAAGCTTAATTTCTCTTCTCTCCCTATTCGTGTACATTTGTTCAGGTTTCTGCTCTGACCACTGAAGCGGACAGACTGCAGGAGACCCACGCTGACCAGTCAGGACAGATCCAAGAGAAGCAGAAAGAGATCGGGGAAAACTGGAAGAAGCTCAAGACAAAGGTGAGTGTTGGTCCACACTACTGTGTATACTTGATATGTTGTAACCCCATATTGTTATGGTGCTTCCAATATCGCCCAACTCATTTTTTGCACTTCTGAGATAATGGCGAAAAACTGATTTGTCCCGACTCAATGTTACAAGTAAAACCAATATGGAAATATTAAATTTTAGCAAAATGGCCCAGTTTCTTTGAACAAATGATGAACCAAATGATGCACTATTATGTGGGGGGAATTACTTAATGGGCTTATTCCATGATGGCCTTATCGAACTTAAACCATTTTTGAAGCATCATGACGATATTGCAGCATTATTGACACACGGACCCCAGAGCACTTTCACCAAGAGGTTGGAATCCTTCAGTGGTCTTTGGGATCTACAATAAAGGAGACAAGAGTTGCGAAACCTCACGATTTTTTCGTGAATCTCACGAATTTCAAGTCAATCTCCCGCTCTCACAAAAAATACACAGAATTCTCACGATTTGTTAAGAAAACTCCTTGAATTTTATTCAAAGCCTAAAAATCCTTGAAAACTTATTGAATTTGGGTCAAGCCCTTCGAAAACTTTGATTTTTTAAATCTGCGAAATATTTTTAGGAAAATAATGGTAAATTTCCAATGAAATTTGAATGAAATATGTATGAATGTATAGTGATTACTGAGTTGTGTCTTTAATTAAATCTTTAAATGACCTATTTATTTACTGTTTTCTGTTTCTTTGTTAAATCTATAAATTACCTATTTATTTACTGTCTTCTGTTTCTTTGTTAGATATATAACTTACCTATTTATTTACTGTTTTCTGTTTCTTTGTTAAATCTATAAATTACCTATTTATTTACTGTCTTCTGTTTCTTTGTTAGATATATAACTTACCTTTTTAATGACTATTTTCTGTATCTTTGTTAAATCTATAAATTACCTATTTATTTACTGTTTTTTTATTCTTTGTTAGATCTATAAATTACCTCTTTATTTACCGTTTTCTGTTTCATTGTTAGTCTATAAATGACCTATGTACTTACTGTTTTCTTTGTATTTGTGAACAGGCGACAGAGCGCAGGACACGGCTCAACGACTCGTACCACCTGCAGCGCTTCTTGGCTGACTTCCGCGACCTGATCTCTTGGGTTTCGGACATGAAGGCCATCATTTCGGCGGACGACCTGGCTAAGGACGTGTCGGGCGCTGAGGCTCTGCTGGACAGGCACAATGAGCACAAGGTACACATGCTGTGTCAGGAAAAGAAAAACATGTCAAAAAGTAGTGTGCACATCTGTGGGCAGGGACAGCTATTTTTGGGGATATTTTGATAAGCAGTTGTTTTTTTAAAGATTGTTGTTATGTAGAGCATGTTGTACATTTAGCATAAACCCAACAAAGCATGCATTTTCGGGAGAGTTGCTGCTTTTTTCTAAAAGAGTATCAACGGCCGGCGTTTGTGGTGTGGTGGTAAGGCTTTTCATCTACTGCGCAGAGACCGTGTGTTCAATCCCCACTAAAGGATTAGCATTGTGTCTTTTTGCTGGGATTGGTCCTCTCAGCCCTGGTTGGCTCTGACAAGCAAGGTTGAAGTAGCCTGTCTTTTTATTGCTTTTAAATGAATTATAGTGTTGCAAGGGGCGTAAAACTAAAAACAAACCAAAACCTATGCTTTTATCATGTGAGTCAAGTCGGAACTCCCACAGTGTTGAAGGGATGCAAAACTACAAAGGAAACCAAACTCCCACATTAACCAGTTCCTTAACCCTCAGGCACACTTAAGCCCGCTTGAGTGCTTAAGTAAAAACCAAAACAAGGACAGGCTAAAACAGCTGGGGCTGGCGCCTCTATAAATAACCCACTCCTTACTACTTTTACTATCAGTTCTAATTTTTTTATTGGCATTTGGGCTATGACTTGGGGCTGCAGCCTTCATTTGGAAGTTTATTGGACTCTGAGTAAATTTGGTTTTTGGAAGACAAGGATTTGTATCCCTGAGGGGCAAAAAATAAGCTTAACATTTCCTCCCTAGTGTTTTCTATTGCATCTTCATATGCATATTTAAAAAAAAAATTTTTTTTAAATTTGGGTTTGTTTGTCTTTTTCTTTTTTACTAAAAAATTTGCCTGATGTGGATTTTCCGAAATGCCAACCCTCAGGGAAACTTAAGTAAAAACCAAAACAAGAAGAGGCTTAAACAGCTGAGGCCGGTGTCTCTATTAATAACCCAATCCTTACTACTACTTCATGTGCACAAGTACACCAGATCATATTTTTTAATAGCAGGATAGGATGTGCTATCCCTCGTGAAATTTTTTTATTGTTTCTTTGCTTTAATTTTGCTATGCTTTGTTGTGTTTGATGCCTAATTTTGTCTGTCTGTGCAGGGCGAGATTGATGCCCGAGAGGACAGCTTCAAGTCCACATCTGAGGCCGGCACCCGTCTGGTGGACTCGAACCACTTTGCTGCTGATGAAGTCAAAGACAAGGTAAACTAGTCAAGTGTGTCTAGTAGAAGGGGGGGGGGGGGGG
>JAUKPP010202476.1:0-14068 GCA_032273245.1 Phyllaplysia taylori
GCATTGGGTTATTATTAACCCCCCCCCCCCCCCAGGCCCTTTTTTAAATGATATTTGACAAAGTTTAGAGTGGTTATGTTTGCTAAAAAAAAGTTGTGTTGGAGCAAGTTGTCACATCAGTGATGGAAGTGAAAAACATAATTAAAGAAGACGAAAGGATGGTGATGGTATGTACAGATGTGTGCCCGGTGGTGGGTCATATCATGAGTCAATGACGTTTTGGAGGTCTCCAGTAGGGCACCCAAGTTATGAAACTTTTGACTGAACTTGTCACCCAAAGAAAAAGTAAAAACTTGGAAAAAATTATATTATTCCTTGAGAATTGAGATACCAGACTAACACTGTACTGTACCAAAAACAGACAAATACTATCCTTCTAACGACCATGGCTTCAGGAACAACTTCAAGAATCATGCCAATCATTGTCTTTGAATTAACCTTAGTCTGGTGATCTGTGCCTTTTTTGACTCACCCATTGTGTCAGCGTAGGCCTACCCCATCTGAATTTTTATGGATGGTTGTATACATGTTTACGAATAGGCATGCAAAATCTGGCATTGTTTCTGGCACTATCTGGTTAATATTTGTATGGTCTAGGTATCTTAATAAGAGGGTTAGCATGGACACTGTAGATCAAGCTCATAGCCTATACCAACGGTTTCTAAAATACCAAAGGGTCTGTCCAGGGATATAGGTATGGTATATAGGGACAACAGACGTTCGATACATCGCAGTTGGAGGCAGGGTGATTGGAATGGGGTAATTTTCTCTGGACCCACCCCTCCCTTTACTCTCTTCACCATACCCTCTCTCTGTACCCACGTGGCTTTGAGACTGTATCAGTCTGACCGAAAGACTTTAAGAAAAAAAGTTACCACCAGTTGGAAAGAAAATTAAGTTCCAGTTCAGAGTTCCCTCTCCCTTGTATACTCATACCAGCTCCCTTTGCTACCTACAAGCCTACTCTTCCACTTCGATGGGATTTCGGGCATATATGACCTTGAGCTCCCGGTAGGTTATAGGTCTACTACTAGGCCTGCTTGTGTATTATAATTATCGCCCCCTCTCAATGTGTCTCCTTTTTCTCTGCTCTTTCTCCGCTTCCTTCTTTACCCCACTTTCCCGACCCCACTTTCTTTCTCACCCTCTCTTTCTCTCTCTCTCACACACACCTACACACACACACACACACTGACACGAATGCATGATACAGTAGCACATAGTGCATTCATGCGCTCATACTACACACACACACACACACACACACACACACACACACACACACACACACACACACACACACACACACACACACACATACTGGCATGTCATACACGCTTACACTGACATTACTATAATATAATAATAGTCTATGCATCCGACGAGATACCTTAAGTGTGAATGACGTCACCACAACATTGTAACTAGTTAATGCGGTAATGCGCCTTGGATTAGCATTAGCAGTCAGTCGTCAGGTTAACGGTGATTTGGATCGTTTGTCGCGAGTCAGTACATTCGCTGTTGCCCAATTATTGACAGGGGATCGCAACCAACAAACCCGTGCGCAGTTTATAGGTCGATCTGTGGATCTTGGTTCCACGCTATTTGCAACGTAATAAGGTCATTTATGATGCTGGAACTTCGGATTTTATGTCCATCTCCGATATGACAGTGGTAGGAGCCATGAAAACTCCGAAAAAACAACAACACAACACTAAAAGGAATTTCTAAGGATTTAAACCCGGGATCTGCATCAGATTTGATTCTGTTGCTGGAGCTTTAACTGTCAGTCTCACCCCAACGAGAACAGTAGGCATACTTTATAATAAATTAATAAATGTAATGGAAAAAGTCAACACACGGGCGGACGACTGTCCCCCCCCCCCCTCGAAGAAGTAAGCTAGTGGGCCTATAACAACAACAAAAAAATCTGTAAAAAGAAAAAAAAAATCGTAGCCTATTCGTCTGTGGCCCAATTAAACAAGAGAACACGGAGAATACAAACATTTGCGGACACCTAAGCTCGCTTATGCTCCAAGTTTCGATGAAATTAATTTATAAACAAACCTACACATTGGGCATAGGCTACGAAGCCTAACATCTTTTTTGTGAGGGGAAGGGGGGGGGGGGTTAAAGAAAGTAAATATTGAATTTATCACAGGACTGCTATTGCAATTGTTTAGAGAGTAGGTCCAATGTGTAAAGGGTTGTGACAGTGGAGGAAAGGCCTACAAATGTTAACACAACCGCAATGCAATGCGCGAATGAATCCACGAATTAGGATTGTGCAGCTTATGGCCCTATGGCTGTAGAATAGGCTACCACCATGGACCACCTACTTCAAGTTGCGCCATGCACTACATGTAAAAACATTACTCCTTTTACTTAATAATTAACTAATAGATTGAACCCTATGTTTTCATCATACACTTGTTTAAATAATTTTGCAAACCTCCTCTCTCATTCCACTTTTGAAATGTAGCCTACAAACAATACGAAGAAGGAATGCTCAAGGTGCGTGATTTCGTGCTCACTCTTAGTTGGAGTACAGTAATTGCTTCTTCGTGACGGAATTATATTAAGTTAGTACTTCCAATAATTGTTTGAAACACTCCTAAACTGTAATCAACGAAACGTTAAAAGTTTTGTTTAATTATAATGCAAGGAAAATATGGCATTGCGATCTCAAGAATAAAAAAAAATCCCACCCAACTCAGAACGCCGCTATGTCACATGATTAGGAAGTCTTAAAAACCATGTGACCTCGGGTAACCAATGGACGTCCTTGTTTTGCGTAGAGCCGATCAAGTACATCGATAACCCTGTATCAACCTTTCAGGGATTCCCTCTACTGTTGTAGACATGCCCAATAGACCTAAAAAAGAGAAGGTAGGACTGTTTTGAACATCTAAAAGTGTTAAGTAACGATTTCAAAGCGTGTAAATTTAATGTATTATTCTAAACGTGTGCTTTGTAAAGCCAATACACAAGGAAGGCGGCTCAAATTTCATAGCATAAGATAAACTCATGCTCGCTCAGTTGTTATGCACATCATAGACACCGTAACCAAACGAAGCACTTCTTGTTTATGCTTGTGCATTTTGTATTTCAGACAGCGACGAAGACGACTGGCAGCGCTAAAGCTACTGGCAAAGAGACCTCAGATAATGGGGACAATGAGGTAAGATTCAAACAAATGTTTAAGCGCGTTTTTTTACTATGAAGGCGGCCATTATTACCGAGGGAACGCAATCCAACATGGCGGAAACATACGTTGAGGACTTGGTAGCCTACTTTAGTTCCTTGTTTCAGTTAGCCCAATTATTTATTTGCACTACTGTCATTTCAGACATGATTCTTATTCTCTGGAAGTGACCATGAAGTACTGGAATCCAAGAGGAACAACATTTTTCTTATGTTAATGGTCTTTTGGCTGAGGATGAGGAAGAAGACTACCTACTACCTGACTGAATCTTGTCTCTTGTTGCAACTGTGTGTTGTTAGATCTAGATCTAGATCTACTGTTGCTATTGATGAAGCAGAAGAATTGTTACTCAAAAGTTACCGTTGATGGTGTTGGGATGTATAGTACTTTTTCGTGGCAACTCTGTCTCTGTTACTGTCTACGAAGTAGTAGAGGTTCCGCCGTTCACAATTCGGTGGCTGAGAATTAATTGGTTCTCTACGTTAAAGTTTTCCGATCACTATATTTTCAAGACAAAGTTCGAAAAGAAATATGCCTTTCATTCATTCAGATTATTGCTCATAGATTCAATATTTTTCAGAGATACCACTTTGCATCTCAAGAATTTTGTCCAATATCTAGGCCTACCTTAAAATAAAAAATAATCAAAAGCCCCAAAACTGGACATGATAGAAACAGTTAATTCTCACTCAGCCCACGAGTTATTTCCTTTTACTTTATTAACCCTCAACCCCACTGACACCTCCATGTGCAAAAAGCCTGGCCGAGCTACCCATTCTGTCTAAATTTTGGAAGGACTTCTTGAGCGACCAAGTCTCTCTTCCCCCCTCTTCAAACCCTTTTAGACACCAAGGAGAGGTTGTTCTAAAAATAAGAAATTTTTGCACATCTATCCCCACCTGTCATGTTTACCACCAGAGCATAGCCTGGGCCCAGTTACTAATGTAACACGCTGAATCAAACTGGTCGCTCGTTATGGAAGCCAAGCCCTCCCCTTCTTGAATTACAGTATTTTAGCCCATTGAAGAAGGCATATCCTATGATCCAGATGTTTTTAGTCCTTTGTTTTTATGTAAAGTAAAGAGAAAATCATTTCATTACATACAAATTTTATGCACATTGAAATAAAAGTTTGTTATTTCCATAGGCCAAGAAAAAGGCACAGCCAAATACGGCAGAGACTCACCCACCACCTACAGCAATATCAAAAATGAAATACCCTGGACCTCCTCATATCAAGAGGGACAAAAGGCAAAACTCATCACGTTTCAATGTCTCAAAGAACCGGGAACTTCAGAAACTGCCATTGCTCAAAGGTGGGTCTTGTTATGTCCCTTTCGTAAACATACTGTACATTTAGACACATTTTCTCAAGGCAGTTGGCTGACTTCTACGGAAAACCTGTTAAAAAAATGGGTGATAATATCACAATCATTTAATCTTCTCTGATCACTGTATCGTTGGTGTACTGAACTCTGGTGAGAGACATCAGGCCATGATGTCTTAAGAAGCACTGTTTGAATGAATTTATACAAGTAAATCCATGTTCTTATCTCTTTCTCAACATGTAAATGACCTATAGACTATGTCCATAGTGTTTTAAAGCTTCCACTGACCATTTTTTTCAAGTAAAGTTCATACATGTGTTATCTAAAAGAAAACGTGATTCACTGATGTTTTATTGATTCATTGTACAGATGCTACACCAGCAGAAAGAGAGGAACTCTTCATTCAGAAGATCCGCCAATGTTGTGTGCTGTTTGACTTCGTGCAAGATCCCCTGAGTGATTTGAAATGGAAGGAGGTTAAAAGAGCAGCCCTCAATGAGATGGTGGAGTATGTTACCCAAAACAGAGGAGTTATTACTGAAGCCATTTACACAGAAGTGATCCACATGGTAAGTGATTGTATTAATCCATTCAATTAAACATAAGACAGGGCTCTTCAAAATGACCATGTTTTTTAAGTCAGAGCATGTTTAATCATGTCAATGTGATTTCAGTTTCAACTGAATACATCTTATTTGATTCTATGCTTTTATATATTTTGCTAATTTGAATGCATTCTATTGATTGATGACTTGAGGGTGGTTGATTTGAAGGGCCCTGTGCAAACAATGTCATTGCACTGCATGTTCGAAAGCATTCTTCACACATCAATGAACACTTCTGTTGTCCTGTCATTGCAATTTTTTTTTTCTGTGCTGATTTCTGATTGCCTTTTTTTCGCAAGACCATTATTTCTATTTTGAGTGTAATATAGTGTAGGAGAGGACTGAAAGAAACCACAAAAGAAAAGATGTCTTTGCTGAATGACCTTATAGTATCTATGGAGCAGTAAAACCCCAAACAAAGAAACAAAAGATGATTTTCATTTTATGATGTAGCAGTAATGCTTCTAAGGCTCTTTTGCCTTGACTGCAATGAGCTTTTACTCGAATGTTGCATTCCCACCAAATTTTTCTCTTTTCCCTTACATAGAAGGTCTGACCTGTCATTACAACCCCCTTTATATTACAAAATTACGAATAGCGCAGACCATGATAGCTTTACGTCTTAGCTGTTCTTGGAATAATACTATTTCCTTCTCATTTGACATGAAAATACAGATGTGTTATCTATGTGAAAAGTTCCTCAGGGTAGCACTGATTTAAAAGAATGCAAGTCATGATAATAGTCTTGGAATTGGAAATCTTTGCATTGCCCTTAGAGTCTTGAGTCCATCCGGTGTAACATTGAGCTGTCATTTTAATTAGTGTTTTTTTCCCCCAAAACCATAACATAAGTTTTCAGTACACTGAAGTGATAGATTCTACACAAATGAATTCTGCTGGATGGGTCAATGGAGCCGTAAAACCCTAACCAAGCAAACAAACAAACATCTGCTGGATATTAAGTTTATACTATCATGGTTGCTGTTTGTTTTTTTAGTTTTTGCATGCCTGCTATCATTTAATCCTCACAAACTTATTTTCCATAGTGTTTTAATACAATCACGATTCCTCATGTCCTAACATGTACTCCTGTGAAAATCTCTTATTTGCCACTCTACTGTCAAGCCCTTGCTCTTGATTCTTGCCTCAAGGCTTTCGTGTATAGTATGGCCCCTCCTTCCCCCTCCACAAGAGGACCCTCTTGTTCCCTCCTTTTGTTTCATTGTCCCATCCCATCAAGAGCAGCTTGATTTGTCAGCCTTTCATTTTTCATTGTAAAGGTGCTTGACTCGTGACAAGAGGTTGCTAAATTAGAATATAATGGGAGCTGATAAGAATGTGATAGAATTTACCCTGCATTTTCCTGAGGACTGTCTGTTATGACCAAGTTCAAATACTTTTTATTGAATCCCACTGTATCTCCACAGTATCCCCTATTTGATTTTATAATGTGCAGGTTGTTTGCCTTTCTAGATATGAGGCAAAGAAATTAAAGGAATGGGTATTTCCACTTGATGTTCTAGGATGGTTGTGTAGGATATGCTGTTATCATTGGTTTGGTCCACCAGGTGCAGACTTTTGTTAGAGCACCATTCACTCTATTTGTCTTGCTATCTGTTTGACATTGGGGTCTTCTTTTATTAGGATGTTGACTCTGCTGCTACTGTTAGATTCTAGAAGCCCAAGAATGTTTTCTTTTATTAGGTGCATTTAGTGATGTTTTTGCCTTTGCGGTGGCCTTTACTGCGCTATTTATATGGTATGTCATAAACTTTCCTTTCTATCAGGGGACGAATTATGTGGGTTGTAAAAGTGGTGATTAGGATGCCGTATCTTTGTGGGAGCAAACGGGCCTGGAAATATGTCAGTATCATGAACATTTGATAGATGTTGATTAAAGAATGTCCTTCACTGAGCTCTCTTAGTGAAGACATGATGTGATTGTCATGTGGTCAGGGGGTTCTCGTGGTCTAACCGGCGTCTGTGGTATAATGGTTAGGCGCTTCGCCTATCACGCAGAAAACGTGAGTTCGAGCCCCGCATGGGGCAGTTTGTTTGATAGAGTATATCTCTCTTTTTCTGCTGGGACAATGTCCCCTCAGCCTGGGTTGGTCCTGACAGGCATGGTCGAAGTAGCCCGTCCCTTATTATGACCTTTCAGTGTTGCAAGGGGCCTTGAGCCAAATCCAAACCAAACCTCGTGGTCTAGAAGCCTCTCAGGCCAATCATCCTGGGTTTGATCCTAGAGCAGTGCGGGCTTTTTCTCCCCAAATTTCTTTCAACTGTTCTCTCTGATTATTTCTCTGTATCGCTGTCCTCACTCTTTTGAATCTGCTCCTGTCAGCTTACTCCTATTCCTTGTCTACTCTTTCTTTCTCTGATCTTGGGTAGGTGAGATCCAACACCTAGTCTTCTCAGATGAGGATGAAAAATCTTGGGAGACCCCAGTGTACACATTGCTTAGGTTAAAGCTGCCTTGGTGGATAAAATATGCTTAAAAGATTATTTCTCGGTGCCGAAATGACCTTACAGGATCGATGGAGTTGTATTATCCAAACAAACATTGTCATTCAGTAAAGACAATTTATAGTTTTATTCAGTATTGGCTAGACAGTTACTTTAGGTTTCTTTTGTTTACAAAAATCCCAGAGAAAAGTTTCTTGTATATTTTGAATGTTAGAATGGATTGGATTGACAAGCTCATTGTGTCGTGTGATGTGGCCCCAAGACTTCTGTCTACATCGACATCATGTAGCATGCCAAAGGTAGACACAATGTATGCTCTGATGTGGGTGTATAGCCATGTCAGTGTCAGGAGCTAGACTGAAACAATTACTAAATTACATACAGAAAGAAGTAGAAGGAGCAGACTACAAGAGTCCTTGCCATCACAACCAGCTCATAGCTCCTACAAAGTATGTAGAATAAACTATAGCTTGAAGGTTCTGGGGGTTTATGTTGAACATGTATAATAAATTAAAAGAGAGTTTTGTGTTTGTTCAGAATTCTAAGCCTCTCATCACATGGTTGAGTATATAACGTTGAAGGCAAGAAGATGTAGTCGCATAGACGGACAGATAGCTGAGGGAATACTACGGGTGATGAGATGGGGATTAGAGTAGTGAAAAATCAATAGCCACCACCGGGGTGTACAATTGTCAGATTGATCTTGGTACTGGTCCCAGGGTAATTTTCTTTAGAGAATTATTTTGAGTTCCAGAGATTTCACAGAGATTACTACAGGCATGGTAGTTTTGCTAGCTGTATTAATTAATTGCTGTATACTTTTTTCCTCCCCCGTTTTTGGAAAGTGAAGTCAGTATCTCCATTTCCCACCCTATTTAATTTCAAAATTAAACTTGCCTTTGTATTTACTGGGTCTTTTTAAAATACTTTTTCCCCCTGGTGTTTGTGGAGATGGCATATACATGTATTTTGGGTTATAGAAAAGGAGATGAGGTTCCTGTATAAGCTATGGACAGAAATAATGAGAAATATGTATAAGAAACCGGCCTCTGTAGCTAGTTGCAAAATGGCTTTCGTCTATCAAGAGTGGAGGTTGCACGAGGAGCCTGTCGTGGGTTCTACTCCCGGTCACGTCAAGGCTAAATTTTAAAAATGAAAATTTACCAACTGGATACCCAGGCGTAAGGGAATGGTGCTAAGAGTGGTCAGCTTGGTGTCCATTTTCTGTGAACTGATGGAGATTTTAGGAAGTTTTTCTACTTGTATCCCATGTGTGGTAGCACATTAACTTTTCTCGTAACACCATGCAACCTCACAAAAACGCTTCAATCTAATCAACTAAGTTGGTGGCCAATATGAGGAAGTCTTATGGTTCTAGCAGTATACCCAGACTCCTGTCACTCTTTGTGCTCTGACGTCAGCAGCAGTGCCGGGACGGATGGGCAAGAGAGGCTTTGCTCGGGTACATGAAAAGAAGGGATTGTATTACCCAGCTCCATTTCCGGTCTCCGGAGGAGGATTTTCCATCCACTTATTGCTGACTGGGGATAAATTCTAGAGACAGCATCGCATAGCTGTCACGATGTTTAGGACTGTTGTAATTTTTGTTGTGGCTGTGTTAGTTGTTGGTTGGCGGGCGCTCTGTTGTGGCCTGGTTCTTACTTCTCTCTGTGTGTCGATATTGTTCTTATCTACGTCTTCTTCCTCGTTCTCGGTTGTTCTAATCTACTTCCTGGCACTGAAATGACCTTGCAGTGTCGATAGAACCCTCGGAAACAGGAACAAACTAGCATTTGTTGGTTTGTCGGGGATGACGGTGACGATGCTGGTTAAGAGCTCCTTAAGTCACATCGTAGATCTGGAGAGCACTGAGAGGCTGCTTTAACTTTGTTTTGGGGGGGAAAAGTTGAGAGCTTTCAAGTGGAGTGGGGAGAAAAACGGACAAGAAGACCACAAATCTCAGTGGTGTAGATAAAGGTGAAGTGTCGAGGTTCTTGCCTCACGCCGTGAGGAGGGGTGGTGGTGTTGTTGACGGATCTCTCCCTTACTTCCCCACGTGGTCAAAGATTATGGTGAATCCCCTGCTACGAGATGGAATTAGCAATATCAGCATGGTTCCCGCACACGTTGAAACTGTGGAGAAAATTGGTTTTCTTGTTCGTATGCCGCTTGTCTCCCCCGCTCACTCAGAAACTGCATAGTCTGTCAAAAAAGGGCAATTGTTATGGATAAGAGTTTGGTTTGGGACAAAAATGCTAAAATTTCCAAACATTTAATGATGCCAAGCTATTAATTTTCACTTTCTTGTCATCTATCCAGAGGGGTTGGGGTTTTTGTTGTCCTTTACAGCAATCCCGATTCATCATTCTTTTACCTGTTGATTCTAAGTGCAATACATATTACTGAATTAAGAAATAGAGGTATGGGGAGTGTCCTTCCTGTTTGTTGACGAGATTACATGCGTGAAATACGTATCGCCATTACAACAGTACACGACGGAGAATCCATATCTCTCTTGCGTGATGAATATAATATGACATAAAAGCTGGCATTGTTGTCAGCCTGAGAATTTGTTCTCTTTTTCTTTTCTTCGCATGAGGCATTTTTCCTGTCTTTCACGGTTGATGCGTCGTACATTCTGTCATGAATGCACTTTTGTAAATCTCTCGTTCATGTTTTACGGAAATTATATATCTTGCCAGCACGATTTTTATTATTTTTTGTTGAGCAAAAGCAATTCCGTTTGTTAGCCAGAGAGCTGTTTCTGTGGATCTATATCTTTCACTGCTGCCACCAAGGACTACCGCCCCTCTCTCCCCCCCCCCCCCCCTTATTTCCTCTCTCATCTCCTCCACGTCTCTATGACTTCCCCCACTTTTCTCTCTCTTTCTCTTTCTCACACCACATTCTCTTACATAGTATACAGGCACAGCCACAGACTTCAATACAAACGCATACATTCACGTGATAAGTACATACACACAAGCAAATTTTATGCACCCGTGTCAATTCCCCCCGCACGCATGATGCACGCAGACACAATTTGAATACAGACTTAACACATCAGTTCAGACGAAGACAATAATATAATTGCACACAAACACAAATGTGCAGACACTTGGATTCCTGTCAGAAGATTATTTGCTGTTTCTATCCGTATCTGATTTGCACGTCCCGGCACACTTTTACCTTTAGGGTTGGAAAGATGAGATCGAGTTGAGCTTTAATCTTTTGTTGATGCTGTGTCGCGGATCGCTCGTCTGCTCGTAGGACGAAATATAGAGTTAGATAATGGGGGCACCCCCTGAAGGTAAGAAGAGCTGCTATGACAGGTTCACAAAAGGGGAAGAGAGTAGTGTAGAATTCCACGCAGTTCGTCCCCTTATGGGGCATTTGGGTCTAAGTGATGATAGTTTAAGTTAGTCTTGTATTAGTCAGGCACAGCTCATTGTGGTTGAACCTTCACTTCTCCTTTGCTTGTTCTTTTCTTTCTTTCTTTTTTTTTTTTTAACATCTGGGCTTAGGCACTGTTGTTGCCGTGCCGAAGGGATGACATTTTTTCTCTCGGTATTTCGCATGTGGTTGCTTTGTGTCTTGCATTAGATTTTTTCTTTGGAAAGGCCTCTGTGTAATGCACCCCACCCCCCTCAGGTTTCTCTCGTCTCTGTTTCGGTTGTAGCTGAATTTGTGTGATAACGTGGGGCTTTTGTTTCCTTTTCGATCTCACCTGTCTCCAGCACATAGTTTGTGTCCATGTACAGGAGGTTTCATTAAATTGTCCCCATTCCAATATAATTCTTTTTTTTGTATTTCAAACATGCGTGCATACTTTTCGTGTTTTGAATCTCTTACTCTGTATAACATTTCCATGGTGATCATTTTACAAATCTAGAAGCCTGTGACAAATCATAGTATGATATCGATGATACTCTGATAGTCCAAGAGACTGGTACTGGTACGTGGTACGTGGTACGAGTATAACGTGCCGATGTCAGCTGCCATGCCCTGTGGGTTTTTTCCCCCTCCTCATTTATCTACCGCTTAAACCGTTTAGTTATAATACGTATTTGCGTGTAGGCTTCCATAGTGTTGGATATCCCAGTTTCCCTCTTTTTATTGAAAGATGTGGGGGCGGTTAGTTTTTAAACCTCGGTTGGGGGGGGGGGGGGGGGGGGGGGGGGGGGGGGGGGGGGGGGGGGGGGGGGGGGGGGGGGTTTGTTTTTAAACCACGTTTCCCCCCCCCCCCCCCCCCCCCGTCACTCTCTCCCTCCAACAACTGTTAATCTGTGCAACATTGTATTCAAGGAAAGCGTGTCACAAAAATAATTCATGACGTGTACCAGATGTGACTTGTCCTCCGTCAGCTGTCTCCTCGTGACGCGGCCGTGAAGTAACTTGCTGCTCTCAAATTATCCCAGAGACAGGATGGCACTCCTGGCTAAACGTGTAGATTTTTTCAGGGCATTCTTGCACAGGTGCCAATGCTACAGCAGACGTTCATATTTTTTTTTAGCCAGGACACGGTGCTTTGTTCAGGAGTTTATGCGAGAGCTGTTTAAATGAAGAGGATCATCTTGGTTTGTCTCCGTCTCTCTGCCTGTTTCTCTCTCTCTCTCTCTCTCTCTCTCCCCGCTCTCGTTCTCGCTCTCTCATCTTTGCGTCACACGTTCTACTTTCTCTCTGTCTCACTATCTCCCCCTCCTCTCTCCCTCTCCCCCATATTATCTCCTCCCCCGCCCCTCTCTCTCTTCTCTCACTCCGCTCCCCATGATACTCTTGTTTCTTGCTTTCATGACCCTGTTCACCTTCCGGCTTAACTCACCGATCTCTCCCACATTCCCATCCACCAATTTTTTTCTCCTTGTTACGAACTGGCGATAATGCACTGAAACGCTGTTTTCGACCAATTTAATGAAAGCAATATGAGAAGCCACTATTGAGTTGAGGTCATTGACAGAATAAGGATTACACTATTCCCCGCCTGAACGTCAATCCAAACCATCGTCTTCAAAGCGCGAGACCTCCGCTCTCTTTAGTGTGACTTTGTTAACCGAGATCTCTTGAGCGGATTAAAAGTGTCGTGCGTTCATTGCAGGCATTAGAGCAGCCCGGATGGCCTCGTTGTCTTACACAGCCCGCTTAATTGAGGTTCTTGGGTGTCGCTGGCCGGCTCTGGAAGGCAGGACTCCACGGGCCGATCTCACATAATTGGATAAGTTTAGGAAATCCGGCGACTTGCCCGGGATTGAGCAGTGTAAATCTCGTAGTCTGCCACGCCGTGATAATATAGCGGGTTGTTCGGATTTAGCCCCCTGTCAGGGCCGCTTGACGTGTGTTTGCAAACGCCAGTCGATGGCCGCTTGGAGATACCAGTGTGCTTACGCTACTGGTGGTCTTTATCAGAGGTCTGGTGCTCCTCTTGACATACCGCAAGATGGGCTACAGGTTGGAAAACTCTCACCCGTTCAGATACCCGGAGGAAGTCGCAGACGTATCATACAGAGAGAGAGAGAGAGAGAGAGAGAGAGAGAGAGAGAGAGAGAGAGAGAGATGTACTCACTCTCATTTGCTTGCACATACATACATGCACCCGTGATATGCCTGTACCTACTGATTAGGCAAAGCATCAACAAGAACAGTGATAACCTGGCTGAGAACTTGTATTATTGAAGCGATATTTTGTTCTGTCTTGTTCTAAACTGTTAAAGCATGTCTTAAATAACGTCGTTCATATCTTTCTTTTCTTGCTTTACCGTGTGAGGTTGTCATTTGATGTGGATGTTTGAATCTGCTTCCTTGTGATCCTGCTTCTTCTCATGTGTTTTTAATATCGCCCCTTATCTACTTCCTGGCTCTGAAATGACCTTAAAGTATATTAGTGTCGAGAGTAGTGGCATAAAACCAGTCCTCCCCCAAAAAACGAAACAACAACTAAAAAAACCCCCCCCAAGAACACCACTTAAAGATTGCCGCTTAACCGATAATTTTCTTCAAGAAATGAAAACAAAGAATTTCATAACCAAGTCACGTCCTCCTCCTCCTCCTCCTGAGCCGTGGGTTGTAAAGACTGTCAGTGTGTGCATGTATATATATATACATGTGTGTATGTGTTCGTTTTGTTCCCCTAAGGTGTTTCTACGCTCCTTTGTCAACATGGACGTTTTTGTTCTGTCTTGTTCCACACTTCATCTCCGTCTTTATAAGGTTGTGTTGTATGTCAGCGTGTCCTGATATTATGTCCATGTTTTCTTCTTATCGCAGGGCCAAACCGAAATCGTCTCTGCAGGCTGATTTTTTTCCTTCTCGTTTATGCACTGCTGAATACGGGGGGAATGGCGGTTGTAATTTTTATGTTCTTTTACCCTCTGTTTGCGGAAGATGGGCAATGTTTGTGCCCTTATCAACGGTCTGCTCGCAAGTATGACGGGGTCGCGAAGATTTTCTGCTTGTTTGCTCTGCTACTT
>JAUKPP010202587.1:0-12942 GCA_032273245.1 Phyllaplysia taylori
CAATAGATACTCCAAGGTACTTATATGAGGTTACAATATCGACTTCCTCGTTCTGTATTTTTATTGGGGTGTGAGATCTGTTAAATTTGAGACAATGTTCTGTTTTTCTTTATTCCAGTCAATATCAAGATGTGTCCCAGGCATTGGCTTGTATTTTACCAGTCTTCACTGGCTTCAGTCTACTTGGGGGTAAGTTGCATTGCAAGATGTCTTTTAGGTAGCACCAGAGTTATAACATTTATGTTTATTAATTGTGCCCAGCTATCCTCATGTTTTATTAATGTCTGAACATTTTCTGAGCTTTTTAAGGGAGGAGGGATGTGAAGTACTCGTAGAGATAGGAGAAGCTTAAAACTCAAGCAACAATCTTTCTCCAAAGTAGTATGCTATTCATTGGATAAGTAGGTAGTTTGCTGCAACAAAAGGAATGGTTCACCATAGCTTTTGTGTTGTTTGCCCCTTTCTGCCTTCTTTGTCATATTAAGCTGTTGCATGTTCTGCGGAGTAGTGATGCAGTCACTTAGCGAAATTGTACCGGCAAAGGCCTTGCTGTCTTGTGTGAAATACTAGGTAATATTATTCTTTTTGTTGCCCTGTTACTTTAAACTTATTACAGTATTGTAGAGTCCTTGCCCGTTCCTTTGTTTTTAAGCATAATCTTTGTCATTGAAAAATATGTATTTTTAGATTGATTGTGTAAATTTTCTTCTGATCTATTCTGTCTAAAGGAATGAAAATCCTCACCCTCTTGAATCGGTGGTCATAGGAGCATCAGCTCGGGCCCTTGCAGGGGTTGCTGTCCTCCCATTCACAGTCATGAAGACAAGATATGAGGTAAGGTCTTGTCATTTTATTGTAACCTTTTTCTTCTCAATGAGGCATTTTGACAAGGGCTGAAGAAAGTTTAAAGATTAAAGATTTTGGCTTGGTTTTGATGTAAGGTCTCTTGCAACACTGTAGGTTTGTGCGGTCATTTAAGAGACAGGAGATTCTATTTTGCAGTTGATAACCAATTAAACTAAGAAAAAAATGCCAGTGAATTTCAAGGGATGGTAAACAAACAGTTATCCTACCATACAAGTAATTTTGGTTGGCTTGTATTTTTTCATCAGCAGTTTTCAAAGGTGTGCTCATCGTGTTTTGTTATAAGTTGTATGTTAAGTTACATGGGAATACCACAACCCCTTTGGTTTTATTGAATTCTTGTAATCTTTCTTTTAGTTACATCTGTATTTTTTTTATTTCAAACGAATATTAAGTCACTTGTATTATCCTCAGTGCTTGAAAATTGTTGAAATTTGATGTATACTTTGTAAGGTATCATCTCTCTTATGGCAGCACAGTGTAATTTGTAAAGCATACAGTTTTATGATTAGATTAGTTAGAGTTAGAATTATTTATTTCTAGAGGCACCAACTTTTTTGGCTGTTTTAGTCAAGTTTTATTTATGATCAGATGGGCATTAAAGAAGGCTGAGGTTTGACATTAGTTGTAATGGTATAAAAAAAACCCAGATAATTTTGATGGAGCTCTCCTCAAGCGAAAGTTTATTGTCTCATCATGATGATCTGGCTCAGATGTTTTTATTTTATATTGTGTCTATTTCCTCAGAGTGGGGACTTTCACTACAGGGGTCTTTTTCAAGGCATGCATTCAACTTACACCAAAGAAGGAATCAGAGGTAGGGAAATTTCAAGTGTTCTGATGCTAAGTACAGGAAGCTATAAATTTGGAAGAAATATTTTGTGATAAGCTAGGTGATTCCATTATTTATTTATTTGTTTCTAGAAGCAGCCTCTGCTCTTAGAATTTTTTTTCTAAATAAATAGGTTTACTCAATCTAAGCGGTGAGTGGGTTCACTCCATCTAAGTGGTGAATGGGTTCACTCCATCTAAGTGGTGAATGGGTTCACTCCATCTAAGTGATGAATGGGTTCACTCCAGCTAAGTGGTGAATGGGTTCACTCCAGCTAAGTGGTGAATGGGTTCACTCCAGCTAAGTGGTGAATGGGTTCAGTCCGACCTTTTACTGACCTTCTTGTCTTGCATAGGTCAAATACACAAAGCTAAAAGAAGCTACATTGTGGCATATGCAACCTCAGAAGTGATCATCTGCAGCATTATATCCTGAATTTTTATTTACCTTGACAATCAATGTTATTTGGCTCAAACATCATACTGATTTGATGTAAAGTGATGTCGTCAAGTATGGAGTGAACATTGTAGGTTGGGAAGATTTTTCTTTTTAACTATTACTATTTCCACAGTCATGTTATGTCTTTAAGTGAAGTTTTGACATTTCCTTATTGATTTTTTTCCTCAGCTTTGTACAGTGGCCTGGCTCCAACATTACTCAGGGACATCCCCTTTTCTGGGATTTATTTGATGTTTTACAGAAAGCTTAAAGCTTTGTCTTCAGGTATGATACATGCCATTCACAGTGTTCTGCTTAGCACATTTTTCTAGGAAGCAGAAATTTTGATGAAAGTATTCTGTTATATTGGAGAAATTATTTTAATGTAAGGGCATCTCTTTCCCTTTGTTGTTGGATTTTACAGTGATTTATACATTAAACTATTTGGAAAGTGGGAACCCTCATTGGCTGTTTATCTAGAATAACATAGAGTTGAATTTCTTAAGACAAAGATAATAACATGTATTTACTGATTTCAAAAGTTTATGAACCCAGATACATTTAATATGTTCCTCTCTTTTTTTCTTCTTCTTCTTCAAACTCCACATTCTCTTCTTTTCCTTCTCATTCATCTTTAAATGGACAGTTTTGTCTCCAGTGCGGAGGCTGCTGTTTTCAGTTCTACAAGTTCCCCAGGCTTCCATAGAATTCTAGGGCTCCTTGCCTAGTACGTGGCAAAAACTTCTTCCATATAATATGTTCATCTCATTTAAGTGTTTTATCACGTCTCTTCCAGACGGTAACTCAACTGTGGCGCCGTCAGTCACCTTCACCAACGGAGTCCTGGCGGGCTCACTCGCTTCATTCATCACTCAACCGGCCGATGTCATCAAAACAAATGTACAGCTGTATCCGAAGAAGTATGGCAGGTTGAAAACAGTGGCTGTTCTTATTTATAATGTAAGTACATTGCAGGCATGCAGTGGAATATACACTTTGAATTAAACAACTCTAGTGCAAAAATACTGTATCTACTTCAAAATTGGGAAAATATTATAAACTCATTCTCTAGAAAGAGATGTATGAAGAATTTCTTTTTATTTAATCACTGTAGTTTTTGTCTAAGCACACACCATACAAAGGCACACTCTGCTCAATCCCACTCTGTTTTCGTCTCAAGGCAGATTTTTTTCTATCATAATATTATTGATCATGTTGATGTAAACCCATGCTTACAAGCCCTCTTTTACCTCTGCACATTTAGGTGGAGATCCTCTTTGTTTTTCTGTCATAGTTCTGTCTTGTTTTACTCTTTTTTCACTTTCTTAAAGGTTGGCTGAATTTGGTTTGGTTACCAGTTTTACATTCTCTGCAACACTGAAAAGTCATTTAAGAAACAGGCTGCTTCAACCCTACCTGTAGGGACCAAAACGGGCTGAGAGAGAAAAAATCCCAGCAGAAGAAACCCAGGGTGTCCATGGTCAGAATCGAACTCGGGTCTTCGCGTGTGAGGCACTGAGCCTAACCATTACTCCACAGTGCTGGATGTAAGCTAAATGATGTAGCTTGAAGTGATAAGTAACAAAGATGCTGGAAGAAATTGTTCTCTTCACTCTGTCTTTATTCTTTCCTCAGGAACGGGGTATCTTGGGATTCTGGCGGGGATTCTTGCCTCGCACACTGAGGCGGACACTTATGGCAGCAATGGCATGGACTTTTTATGAGGAAGTGAGTACCATTGATTACAGATGAAGTACTTTCGTAAGGGTAGAGAAAAACAAATCAGCTCATGGAAATTCAATTTATTCTTTTTACAAGTGCAGAGAAGAAGTGGGGCTTGGTACTGAGAAAAGAATTTGCTTAACTGCAAATCAATCAAGCAGCTTTAACTCAGGTAGAGTTGAGTGTATGTATTCCTATGGTGCTAATTATTTGAATTTAGATATTCAGCTGAGAAATGTACCTTTAGTGAAATTCTATAATCTTTATTACATGTGTTATAGATTTTGTGACATCAGGGTGTGCAGTATTCTGCTTTGGTGAGTTCCTTGCCAACTTGGGAACAATAGTAGCTGCCACTCAGCATGACAATTATATGTAGTTTACTGACAACCTGCGCATGCTGCAAAACCAAACTTAACAAGGACAAAACTGGCTTATCTGGGAGGCAGCCTATTATATGCCCTCGTGGTAAGGAAAAAAAGAGAAAAAAAAAAGCAGCACTTGGTAGAAATCTACAAAACACTCTGAGAGTCTAAGAAGCAATTAAATGTACACTGACGCTTATCTATGAGTGAAAATGTTGTACTATGAAGAAAATAAAAGCACGAGAAGTATACATTATGCTCTAAAAAAAAAGACCATCTGTTGAAGAATGCATTATAAAGCAGTTTTTGGTGCTTTTTGCTCTAGATTAAGTGAATTGCATAGCTACCTTATTTGCTAGAAGTGAGTCACTTGGTGAATTGCCAGTTTCTAGCAGAAGAGTTTCCTGCTTTGTATCCAGTTTCTCTGTTTTTTTAGAACTGATTGTTACATGTTTTCATTGTTATGTTTGTATTTTTCCCTCAGATCATGAAAGCCTGCAATATCAAAACATGAATGGTTTATGAGGCAGCAATCGTAGTGCAAGCCAGAACCACAACTCGGGATCATGGATTTTTGTTTTTTTCTTATTTTGTAAGTTCACGTTGATAAATTTACCTGACAACTGTAAGGAAATAAAAAGCCTTTTCAAAAAGCAAGGAAAGAGGAACAGGTACACTATTTGACAGCTTGGTCTGGTTCCTTATTTATTGTTCATGCAAGCAAAACTGACTCACATTATATGATTTATGAATCAATTTTAGATTGAAAAGACATTTATATCAGTTCTTTGTTTGAGTTGGATTTTGGTTTTATACCCCTTGGAACACTGTGACTTCATTTTTGAGGCGGACTACTTTGACCCTGCAAACTCCAGATTATGAGTCCGGCGGCCTAACCACTAGACTACCGACGCCGCATGATGACTCACACTTTAAGAATCAGTTTTAGAGCTGATAAAAAGTCTTATCCTATTTGTAGATGACACATTGAGCAGCTGTTGAGATGTGAAAGTATTGGCATTATACAATTCCCCCTCTGTTCCTGCTAGTCTTTGTTCATCATCACAACAGTATTACATTTCTCTGTGTTACAAAACCTTGTTATCGAAAGACTGGTGCATGCTTTAACACTTTGCAGTCACTCAGCGCATATGACCCAGATTCCCCCATTCAGTCACTCGTCATATATACGCACCGGACCTTAGAAGCCTAGTCGCGTCACGGCCGGCTGCTCGTGACCCGTAGGGTTCTTTGTCCTTCTGCCTGTGTGACTATTAAGTGTTAAAGCAGAAAGAGGAAATGTCATCTGCGTTGTCTTCACTTTAACTACGAAGTGAGAGAGAAACTGTGTGCACTGAAATTAAATGCATTTATTATATTTTTATGATCTCCTTACAGCTATTAGGGTAGCAGTGTTTTTCTTAGTCATTGTTTTGATGGAGATTTTGTTCATAGCAGATATTTCCAGATGTAGGTTTTATTGGCTCTAAAAAGATTTCTCCCCATGCAAGAAAAATTACTCAGGTTTGCTTTGATAAATGGTAAAACTTAAATGTGCTCATTGTACGTGAATGGCTTGAAAAAGAAATAAATGGCATATCAGAACATCCTAGGTATAGTCGGATTCGGTTGATTTTCTACCATATGTTGCACATCATAAGGTCACATCGTTGCTGGTATTCACTATTGTGTAAGTCAAAACCTGGTACATGTATTTTGACATATGACAATATTGATTGCCGGCAATAACATGGAGACACAATTTATCCTGTAAATGATATGTCAAACCTCACGAAGTGGTTAATAACTGATGGTACTGTAAAACCTCAACAAACCAAACCTGCCAATAATATGCAAATTTTGAAAGTGTAATGATACTGATGATTGATACATTGATTGTTGCAGAAAATGTTTTCTCTCTATAAAGTAGAAATGACAGTCAAGCATATAGTATTATGTTTAATGTGAAGGAGGTCTGATAAAATCATTGATTGCTGAATTTTTAGAAAACCTTGGAATAGAACTTTTGTCTTTGAAATACTTTTTTCTGTGCACCATTGTGAATTATTAGGTAATGGATGTGAGGTGTAATGTATGCAATGATCACAAGTATGAAAAGTAAAGCATAATTTCTTTCTATTCTGTCTGGAACAAAACCAAAATAACTCTTCGATCATATACCACATGTAGAAGGACTTATTTTATTCTCACAATTTAGTGGAATAATGCTCATGAATTTATGTATTCATCAGGGTCTGTGTTTAAGAGGAGATTCTCCTTCACTACTATTACTATTTACAAACTTGTATCTCAACATGAACAGAATGTATTTAAGTAAACAAAAAGATATGCATGATAGGAACATTTATGTATGAATGAAAAGTTCCAGGGTACTTACACTTACACAGGCTAGAGCAGCGGTTCCCAAACTTTTTCATTCCGCGACCCCTTTTTGTAGGCCAAAACGATCGGCGACCCCCCTAAATCAAAATAATATCGTGAACCTGTCAGTTTTAGGCTAAGAATTAATAAAATCATGCACCCTTCGCGACCCCCCGAGATTGCCGCCGCGACCCACAGTTTGGGAACCACTGGGCTAGAGTGCATTACTTGCACCAGCAATTGATGTTGTTATGAATCGTGTCATAAATGCTCTTGTTTGTAGTTGAAGCTGAATCTCATGCTCTGTGATCTTTGCTTTGATTCTATCATAGCAATGGCGTTATTATGTTATACTTTTTTTAAAATATGTGTGTTTGTTATTTTTGCTGAACAGAGCATTTCTGATGTTGACAGCCACAGCTGACATTAATGAGTTCAGCACATTCCTGATGAGTTAGATATATATAATAATAATGTGATCTGTTTTAGAGGAATAGCCATGTAGAATTATTACAGTAGCCTCTGCCAAAGTACACGCCATACAAAGGCACACTCCATTGTCACATACATTTCCATCATGTGACAAGGTTTTTTTTTCTGAAGAGCTGTCCCAAACTCATGACAGTGAGTTTTTCCATGTTTTTAGGGGGGGGGGGGGGTCGGAGAGATCTGCATGCCTCAATGCTTTGCAGTGAAAATAATAATTAATCTTGGGGTGTGTTTTTTTTAGCATAAATACAGAGTATGGGACTGAACCACTGTCAAACCTGTCTAAGATGACCACCCAATGTCGAGAAAAAAACTGCTCGCTCTAGACATGTGGTTGTCTTGGAGAGAGATATTATATAGAAGAAATTCAATTTGGGTGTCGATAGAAAGTGGTCCAGGTGGTATCATGTACAGATGGTCACTTGAGCAGGTTCAACTGTACTATGATTACATGCATATATACTATCAGGTTAATGTACATGCACGCTTACGAGCCCCCTTGAGCACCGTGCGTTTAGGCTGAGACTACTGTAAGGAGCTTGTCATATTTTTCGCGCCAGTTGTTTTCTACTTCCAAGTTTATTTTGTTGTAACCAGTGCCTTTGTCTATAAATTATTTATAGTTTGTGCATTTAGGGATGCAAAAATGTGTTGCTCTGTTATTGTTGAAATATAAATGCATTATAAATAAAGATAGAAATATACCAATGATTTTCTTTGTCTGTTCATTCCCTTAACAAATGTTTAGTATTGTTACCGTCATCTGTGGTATAATGGTAAGGCTCTTCGCCTACCACGCAGAGGACATGAGTTCGAAGCCCACGTGGAGCAATTTGATTGATTGATTTAGATTTTCTCTGCTTTCTACTGGGACAGCGTCCTTCTCAGCCCGGGTTGGCCCTGACAGGCAGGGTCGAAGTAGCCCGTTTCTTAAATGACCTTACAAAAATGTTGCAATGGGCATTATACGAAATAAGAAAGAAAAAACACCGATAATAATGACTAATGCAAGTATTTATGCTCCAAGTGGAGCATTACCGACGCTGTGGTGTAATGGTTAGGCTCTTTGCCTGTCATGCGGAAGACCCCGGTTTGATCCCCGAGTGCGGACGATCTGGATTTTTTCTGTTGGGATTTTTTCCCTCTCAGCCCGGGTTGGCCCTGACAGGCAGGGTCGAAGTAGCCCGTCTCTCAAATGACCTTACAGTGTTGCAGGGGGCGTAAAACTGGTAACCAAACCAAACGGAGCATTGGTAAGCGACAGCTCTCCAACGAGTCCTATAATTACGATCTGTCTCCTCCAGCTGTCCTCATCCCAATCCTCCTATTAGTGTCACAATGACATATTAATAAATACAGTACAATGAATGATGTCCGATTTAAGGTCCCCGCGCCAGGGGCCATGGGAATGCAAGCTGGTCTAATTAATTGTCCTATCAGAAATGACATCGCAACTAGAGTACTCTTTGCCGAAACTAAACACGTGCCAAACAAAGGCATGCTGCACTCTAATAAGATAATATCGTATTGCGATGTTTCTTTTTCTGTTATAATATTATAAAAGGCCTAGGCCTACATGTTTTGTTGATTGGGTTCATGTAAAAATGCATACTCTGGTACATGTAGCTTACTTATCAACCTCTCGTTTGCGAACCGGCGCCTCTAGTGTAATGATTGCGGGCTCTTCATCTGCCAGGCAGTAGACCCGAGTTCGATTCACACGTAGGAAGAGTTATCGCTGCGTCATTCTATATGTACAGTATTGAGCTCCGCCCCTCTCATCCCAGATTAGCCCCAAGGACTCTTTGGCTGGCCCTGACAGGCAGGTTCGAGGCAGCCAATCTCTACAAATGAATAATGACCTAACAACCGGCGTTGCGCCTGTCACCCGTAAGCCCCGAGTACAATCCTGAGCGCGGACGATTTGGTATTTCTTCTGCTGGGATTTCCCCCTCTCAGTCAGTCTGGGTTGGCCCTCGCGGGCAGGGTTGAAGTAGCCCGTATCTTAAATGACCTTACAGTGTTGCAGGGGACGTAAGACTGGTAACCAAAAATATAAAAAGGTTACCTAATAGTGTTGCAAGGGCTGCAAGACTAATATGCACACCCTCCTCAGCCCTTTTGGCATAGGCGAACAATATCCCACTCCGCGTGTTTTGCTGTGACGTGTGACTCTTGGAGCGGCAAAAGATGCTTTCAAATTTGAATGGACTTGTTTTAAGTTGCCTCAAGTTTGGCAGATGAGAAAGACACTAAATTCAAAGGTCCCTTCTCTCAAAGTTCCTCCATGATGCCCAAAGTGCATTTCCAGGCATGAAAATGACTGCCAGTGTACAGTCAAAGCTGCCCAAGACGATCTCTCAGTCTCATTGTCGAGAAAAAAAGTGATCGTCTTAGACAGGTGATCGTCTTAGACAATGCCATTAAAAACAAAACTCGCAAGAGAGAAATGGGAAGTGGTCGTTTGTAAATGTGGTCGTCTTGGACAGGTGGTCGCTAGAAATTTTTCAACTGTATAATATGGTACCATAAACAAGTTGACAGAAATAGCCAAAACCAAATTTAAACGCGAAGACGTAAAAAATATAGTTGTCCCAGGAAAACCAGAAAAATGTCGCTTATCAATCCCACGACTGTAGCTGTTTCCAGAAGTACAGTACACGTGACCCGAATTTGAAATTCCTACGACATAAAACCAAGGATCACCTGTGACCGTATGCACAAAACTTAAACCTGATGTATGCACACTAGTGTAGAAATGCTATCCATGTGACGGGTCGTTCTGACACAAGCGCATGAAATATTGGTAGATGTTGGAGGTGTTAGAACATTGAAATGTGGTATGCCAGTGTATTCTAAGCAGGGTTATCACATTTGCGATGATTGAATGTAGCATTCTACACGACCGGCGGTGTAGTGTATTGGTTAGGCTCTTCGCCTGTCATGCAGAAGCCCCCGGTTCGATCCCGAGCGCGGACAATCTGTTGTTTTTTTCTGCTGAGATTTTTTCCCTGTCAGCCTGGGTTAGCCCTGACAAGCAGGGTCAAAGTAGCCCGTCTCTTAAATGACCTTACAGTGTTACAGGGCACATAAAACTGGTAAAAATAAATAAATAGCAACCTACACCCTGGTGTTAGGTTTTAGTTAGATTTCGTTACCAGTTTTACACCCCTGTAACACGGTAAAGTCAATTAAAAGAGAGGGGCTACTTCGACCCTGCCCGTCAGGACCAACAATCCGGGCTGAGAGGGACAAAACCCAGCAGAAAAGGGGTCGTCGGTGGCCGAGCGGTAGTGCGGCCGTCTACAGACGAGGAGGTCCCGGGTTCGAATACGGGGAGGTTCACTGGCATCTTTTCCCCTTTTTTAAAAAAAGTTTTCATTGCACCAAACCCTGTCCTATCAGAGATGGACGTAAAATTAGGAGGTCCCGCCTCGTAAATGACCTTCCAGTGTTGCAAGGGGCGTTAAACCAAAGGCCTCAGACCAGCAGAGAAACGAGGTCGCCCTGGCATGGGATCGAACTCGGGTCTTTCACGTGATAGGCGAAAAGGCTAACAATTACAACACAGACGCCGGTCCAAATACAGACGGGGCTGACACACACAGGGTCATATTATAGCGTGCGAGCGTGGGGGTGGGGATGAAGGGGGGGGGGGGGAGGGGGGGGGTAAATATGTGGGAAAATACCAACGCTTTCTATTTCTATGTAGGAGACCTATCACGTATTGCGGGATTGGATATAGCATTCCTACACCCAGGTATAGGTACAACGACGGTATAGAACCTTATGCATACAGCCCCATTGGTCGGCCTCCTTTGCAAACAATTTAATCGCCTCCTCGCAGTGTTTACCAAATAAATGTCATAACCCCAAATCTCTCGTTGTTGATTGGTCACACCCCTAACAATCCAGCTTTCTGATTGGTCACACCCCTGACAAGCCCACAGAACTTCAAGGACACTTTGCGTAAACATTCTGGTAAGGTCGTGTCCGATATATGGAACAAACATGACCGCAAACTAGCTGAGTGGTCACGTTGTCTTGCGGCCGGTTTGGGCTGGTTCTAGTTGCAGAGATAGTAATGTAAGGCCTTGAGTCGGGCGAAAATCGAAAATTTCAAAATTGACGATTTTCGAATAGGCCTACTTGGAGGCCAGAAATTCGATTTTCGAATAGTTTTCGAATAGTATTGAATTATCATAAGAGACGTGAGAATACACTACAGGTGAGTATTGAACGTTGATGTTTTTTTCGAATAAGTAACAATCTCATATAAAATGGCGGGAATACACTCCTAAAAGTCAAAGGTCATCATTTTTTTAAATTCAATTGTTTAAATTATTTTTTCAAAATGTTGTTTTTAGCATCTCTGTAAAAAAAAAACCCAACAAAATTAAGTGCACACTGATATTCGAATATCCCATCCCTATTCGATTTTCGAATATCAGCTCATCAAAATCGAAAATCGAAATTCGATTCTTGATTTTGCCCGTCCCTAGTAAGGCCTTGAGGGCACAAAAGGATGTGATTTAGGTTACTGACTGACTTAGAGATAAACTCGAACTCAGTGACAGGAAATCTTATTGTGTTTATAACCTAAATTCCACTGTCAAGTCATTTCAAATTTGTGACGTCAAAAAAAAAAAGAGAAACAGGTGAAGATAAAAAGATAAATACATGTATAGTCAAACCTGTCTAAGACGACCACCACTTGTCTTTGTAAGCAGGTGGTCGACCTATATAGAAATAATAGCTTATAGAAACAACGAAATTTGGGAGTCGATGGAAGTTGTCATTTGTGCAGGTGGTCGTCCTAAACAAGTGGTCGCTTGAGCAGGTTCAACAGTAGTCTACAAATTATAAGAGCATAAATTCCTCCCCCTCCCCTTTTCACACACAGACACACATACATAATACAGAAACTAGAGAGAGAGAGAGAGAGAGAGAGAGAGAGGGAGAGAGAGAGAGAGAGAGAGAGGACAAAAGAAAGGAGGAAATAAACTAAGAGAGAGAGAGAAAGAAAATACATGTTATGCAGAAGGAGAAAACAATAGAAAGAAGAATTAAAAAGAATACAACCAGAACTGAAAGCTTTAAATCGGCGCCTGTGGAGTAATAGTTAAGCTCTTCGCGTATCATCATCACGCGGAAGACCCGAATTCAATCCCCATGTGCCGACTATCTCATATTATCTTACTGGAGTTGGTCCATCTCAGCTCGGGTTGGCCCTGACAGGCACGGTCAAAGCAGACAGTCTCTTAAATGATCTTATAGTGGGACGTAAAACTGGTAACCAAACCAAACTAAAATCTTCCAATCGAAGGTTAATGAATTATATTTTTTTCTTCATCCTAGAATGCAAACGGTGGGCCGGCGCAGAGGTGTAATGTTTAGGCTCTTCGCCTGTCATGCGGAAGACCCGAGTTCGATCCCGAGCGTAGACGATCTGGTATTTTTTCTGCTATAATTTTTTTCCTCTCAGCCCAGGTTGGCAATGACAGGCAGGGTCGAAGAAGCCCGTCTCTTAAATGGCCTTACAGTGTTGCAGGGGACGTGAAATTTGTAAAGAAAAAGAAAAAGGAAGCTCAAATATACATATAGCAAACTCTAATACAACAAAAGTAAATATCAAATACCACATGAATTTGCTATTGGTACCTTTACTTGTACAAGTGACGTCACAATGGGAAAACCCCTATTGAAACATTTCAAGTTGCATTATGGCATTTATTTCATTTAGCTTACGGTACTATGTGGTACCGGTAATCGAATTTGTTATGTGTTACATGTATTTGAAACATCTCATTTGCGCATTTGAGGGGGGGGGGGGGGGGGGGGCTATAAAAA
>JAUKPP010202808.1:0-14068 GCA_032273245.1 Phyllaplysia taylori
CAACCAAAACTTTTCCCCCCCCCCCCCCCCCCCCCCACACACACACACACACACACATACACATACACACACCTGCACTGTACTCAGAACTTGACCACACATTCGACTAGTGCATCTCATGCTAACACTAAGGCCTGTCATTCTTCATTTACCAATTCCCTGGGTGGTCATTTCACATATCCTTGATGCTCGCGAAAACGGCGTAACACCCAGCAGTGACCAGTAATCCGTTCACTGACCACTTGGTCTTTCCCTGACTTTGAAGTCCTCCATCACCACTATTCAACGATTTTTAATAGAGACCCCGGCCGAAGCTTCTTTGAGCTTATTATTTTTCGGCTTTGAACTTGGTGGGAAAACATTTATCCTGAGCCTTCTTGAGCGTCAATATCCCTTAATTATTTGGGGAACTTATTATCATAATAGCCGGGGCTGCTCCCTGTAATTTTGTTCTTTTTAACGGTTATTTTTTTTCTTTTCTTTTCTTTTTTTTTTCTTTTTTTTAGTTTAATACATGTACAGTACGTTCCGGTAGAGAAAAAGTTACTAACCTCAACCAAAAATTCTGAGTTTTTTTTAAAATTGTGAACTATATGACATTTATTCAAAGGAATTTTCAGCAGAAGACTTGAATTCCTCAAGCCAATAAAGATGATAAACCGTTGGTAATCAAGACAGTTACATGTAATGCCTGGTGTTTTAAGGAACTGATCGTCCTTTTCTTCTAAAGTGAAGTCGGTTAGGCGTATTTTGTTCTCGTGACCGGAGTTAGTGAGAAGTAGTAGGCCTACATTATGCAGTCCTTCCTTATAAGTGTGTCTACATGAAAACAACAACAAACAAGCAATGACACACACAAAAAGACAAACAATTAGTAAAGACAACCACAGTAATGATACATGTTGTAGCAATAATAGTAATAATGATAATAATGACAAAAATAATCATGATAATAATAATAATAATAATAATAATAATAATAATAATAATAATAGTATTAATAATACATGTATCGATTATATTGATTATAACAATACTTCAAAACTATATGATTAAACATAATAAGAAGAAAAAGTAATAATACATGAATCGATGATATTAATTATAACAATACTTTAAAATATAAGATTAAAAATAATGATTAAAAAAGTATTAATACATTTAATAATAGCAACAGTAGCAATGATGAAAAGGACCATGAGAGAATAGGCATACCGATATATATACAATACAGTAGCAGAGTCCCTTCCATTTTATAGGTGATAAACATGAACATGGAGAGAGCTGTGTTCAAATTTCAGGTCATTTGCGCTATTTTGTAATTTTGTAGAAATGTCACAAGACCTGTAGGCCAACTAAAATTTTGACCCATATACATGTATCATATTAAAATATCATTGGACATGAATAATTAGTAGTAAATAAGGGGTTATTTATAGAGGCCCCAGCCTAGGCTGTTTTAGCCTCTTCTTGTTTTGCTTTTTTACTTCAGCGCTCAAGCAGGTTTAAGTTTCCATTTGTGTGCTGGACGTCAAAATAATACAAACGCTAGCGGAACATCCTTCTATTTTCATCATGTCCTTCTTGTAGCTCCGAGAATGTCACGCCTTTACCATTGACAGAGAAGTGGAGAATGCTTGTCGTGCGCTATTTTAGGCCAAGAAACGTTTAAAATTTAATATGCGTACATTGTATTTTGAAATCCAGAAGGGGTATTAAAATAGCGTTGACGTTAAATCTATTATGTGGGCCCCTTGAAACATAATTTATCTATGTGTATCCCTAGGCGTAGCGTCATAAAAGCAAGAAAGCAAGGCTTGCTTCATCTTTTTGACCGTGTAAAAAATCTGCCTGTATCTTCTTGATAAGCTATTAACTGGTTTTTTTTTCTCTCCCTACAATAGTTTAATTCTTACCTACATTTTACTTTTGCTTGCTCTTGCTCAAGGAGCGCCCTTAGCCCCTGTTTGTATCTCCTATTGGTGAAACATGGTGATTCCGTACTTCGTTTTCTGATTTGTTTTTTGTACTTTCTGATAAAGTAAGGAGACACTTTTGTTCACTGTTAAGATCTTTGCGAAAAAAAGTGCTGAAAACGGTCGGGCTTCTTTGGACCGAAAGGCCATCCACCAGGCTCGATAGGCGGTGGTGGTGGTGGTGGTGTGTGTGTGTGAAAAGGGGGGGGGGGGGGGGCAGTAATTAATGTTTCCGGGAAAAGCATACCGATATCAGATGCGTTAGATCAGCCATAAGTTTAAGCAATGACTAATTTATGTGTGTAAAGATCGAAACGAGACTGTGCTGACATAACGTAGTGATGTGTTGTTTTGTTTCTGTGTATTGCAGATATTAGAAATGTGTTTGTACCTCCGTGTGTTGGTGATTGAAATAATCCTGTGATTTCTACTGAAACAAAAATGTCGGTATCTTTCCTTCAGTGCAGTTCCAGAAATAGGAAGTGAATGCTTATCCGCAATAACGCGTGACTTTCCGGGCAGTAACCTGGAATATCTGCCGTGATAACTGTAGGAGTTTAAAGTTAGTTGTGTATAGAGGCGCCCTCGTCTTTGGCTGGTTTAGCCAATAACTATAGAAGCGTCATAACTAATATTATCACTCCAATGCCAGTTTTAGTAACATACAACGGATAAGAAAAACTAACATTACCCTGTGACAGCCATGTTGTGGGCGTGTTCTGTCTCAAGGCCAAAGGCCACTGTGTGATGCTCATTGGAAGCCCCGCCCCTTTTCTAGAATCGTCCAAACACAAAAGCGCCGCCATGACTATTCCTCTCGCTACTCAATTGTGGCCGGATTTCCTCCACACGACAGACTGTTCCTCTTCTTACGCAACTGCCGGATTGGCGTGCGGTGGGGAGGACTTGATGTATCAACAACAACAGCAGCAGCAACAGCAACAACAACAACAGCAGCAGCAGCAACAGCAGCTTCATTCGCCCAGACATTTTCTGCATCCGCCTCATCATCAGCCAATGCCCTTGGCTCCACCCCAGCATCAACATCATCCACGACTTCACGGAAGTCACCCAGTGCCAGCCCCACATCACTCCCCCCATCATCAGCTGCATCATCAGCACCATCATCATCCTCCTCCTCATCATCATCACCATCAGCCACAACAACAGCAGCCACCACTCTCCCACCACCCTCATCAACATCCTCACCACCCGCCCCCTCACCCTCACCAGCAACAACTCTCGACATCGCCACTTTCATCACCGCCACTACAGCATCAGCAACTTCAGCATAACTTTCTCCACCCGCATCCGCCCCCTCAACAGTCATCACCGCTGCAACAGCAACAACAAGAACAGCAACATCGACACGAACAGCAGCATCGACACGAACAGCAGCATCGACACGAACAGTCACTTCTCTCGCCTAACGCCCCTTACAGCCTTCCTTCACCCAGAGCCAGCAAAAAGAACAACTTGTCTATACGATCTGGGTGCTTAAGGGGTAAGTTTGCTACAACTATAAGAGAAGGCTCCATAATAACAATGCTGTCTTCGCCATCAATCTAAAATACAAGAATATAAAATGTTAATGCAGATTTGTCGCATGTGGTTTCAAAATCCTTAAGTTCCGTAAACCTTTACTACAACTGAAATACGTATAAGAATATTGTTGTCTTCGTCAGGAATCTGAATTACGAAATGCGGATTCTCCTCATGCGTTTGACACGGCAATGTTAATTTATTGCTATTGTCAAGCTTTTTTTCTTTAAATAAAGAAGTCAATATCGTGCCTTTATTTTTTACGATCTGGCACCAGTAGAGTTATTATAGCTCTACCAAACTCAGGATAAACACACAGAGAAAGAGAGAGAGAGAGAGAGAGAGAAAGAGAGAGAGAGAGAGGGGGGGGGGGGAAAGACGTATTCTGGGAGTCATACCTGCTGCAGGTAAAAGGATCAAAAGGGCGAAGGCAGGGTTCATCTTGTCTGATACTGTATGACGTCACAACAGGAAGCAGCAGCGACCAAATCTGTGGATGGCAAAAAATTAAAAATGGATTGAATTTATATAGCGCATATCCAAATTACTGGCTCTATGCGCTTTTCAATCTATTATTACCTCCAGCAGACCAAAGTCACTCAGAAACCTTCTCAACTTCGTGAAAAGCAAACAGTGCAAGCTGCTATTTTACAAGCTCTCAAACATTAACATACGGACAATATACTTCGCTGTCTATAGCCGGGTACCCTGTCACACCTGGGTGAAGTGAGGAAATTTCGTCAGATGTGCCTTTCCTAAGGACATAACGTCGGGCCCGAGCAAGGGATTCTAGCCCACAACCTCCTGATTAAGAGTCCGACAGCCTAACCAATGGACTAACGACACCCTAAATGGATGGCAACAATTCATGATAATCATTATATTTCTAGGTAAACGAAAAAAAATAAAAATAATCTAACCAGTATAATCAGAGGGCTACAATGTACCTCCAAAATTGAAATGTGTCTGCCTTGGAAGTTGGTTTTGTTTTGTTTGGTTACCAGTTTCACGTCCCCTGCAACACTGTTAGGTCATTTAAGAGACCCTGCCTGTCATGGCCAACCCGGGCTGAGATAGAAAAAAAATCTCAGCAGAAAAAAACGCAGACCCTCTGCCGTCGGGATTAAACCCGGGTCATCCCCGTGACAGGACTGACTATCACACCACAGAGCTGATCCTTGAAAGTGTACTCTAAAAAAACCCAACCCCTAACTGCATAGTATGTAATTTATTTTACTAACAGGTGTTGGGGGAGGGGAGGGGGGATAAGGAAGAGATCCTACGTGGAACTCCAGTTTTATTAATTAGTTTAAAGTAGGTTCTTTATAGAAGCGCCAGCATCTTTGACTGGTTTAGCCTAGCGTGGAGCTCGAGGAGGCGATGCACAGGCAAAAAAAGCACAAAAATGGAGGAGTTAAAACGGCATACAGTGCAGAACGTAATGTCTTTAGAAGAGCATAGTGATCCGACAGCCTAGCCCCTGGACTAACGACGCCCTAAATGGATGGCAACAATTCATGATAATCATTATAATATATTTCTAGGTAAACTTTGTTCACATCTTCTGAAACGTCACGCGTAATTTGGCGCGTTTCGGCATTCGAGTTCTCTGGAAAAAGGATCTTAATACTAAATTTTAGCGCATCAAACCACGTTTTCCAACATTTAAACACTTTTCAATAGTCAGATTGCCTTAGGCCTTCATTAGCTATCTATAATTAAAAAAAGAAAAGAAAGAGCAATACAATCTTAACGTCATGCACTTTAAAAAACAGAAAATCCCAGCTCAGTCCTATTCTATTGAAGCCGTTTGATTAGTATAAATCTGTATTAGTGCTTTACAGGATTACATGCATTCCGCTCAAGCTTATTTGGAGTTTGCTGTTTGATGTCATGCACTATAAACATCGAACATAAGGGCCAAAACAACCAGCATTCTGGCCTAAGCCGTCACAGCGTACCGACACAAGTTTCAGCAGTTCTGTCATGGTGTGCGCCGTCTTTTCTGTTTTCTGTCTTGTATATCATGTATTAGTGCTACCATCTTTTCTTATTTATGAACTTGATAAAGGCGAGTGTCTGGCCCAAAATTCGTCCAACTTATCGATTGTCTTCCACCCCAAAATAAATTATGTAAAATGAACGCATTTTGTTGAGGTTTGTGACTTTTCCCACTGCTATTATTTTCACAAGCCAAGGGGGCTTAGAGAGAAGGATGCAAAATGTCCATTATTTCGCTTGAGACTTAATATGGTCGGGAGTAGAACCTATGACGCGGCTGCTCACACGATTTCCCGCTTTTGATTTTGGTGTGGTAACCAGTTTTACGTCTCGTGGAACACTGTAAGGCCATTTAACAGACCGGCTACTTTGTCTGTGCCTGTTAGGGCCAACGCTGGCTGAGAGGGACGAATCCCAGCAGAAAACCTGGCGCTGTGGTGTAATGGTTACGCTCTTCGCCTACCTTGCGTAAGACCTGAGTTCAATCCCGCTTGTGGACAATCTGCATTTTTTTCTCCTGGGACTTTATCTCTCTCAGCATTGGTTGGCCCTGACAGGCAGAGTCGAAGTCGCCCGTATCATCAATGACCTTACAGTGTTACAGGGGGCATACAACTGTTAAACTGACCAATCCGAACCAACAGAAATGCGCAGAAAAAGAAAACCAAGCAATAAACCACACACAAAAAGTCAGTGGACTATAACTACTGCCCCAGTGGGGCCACCAACAAGCGCACGTACATACCTGGCTAGAGGCGGGAGGTCAAGAAACACAGCGGGACAGTGGGCCAGGTCGGAGCCTTTATAAAGTCGATGCCGGCATCACTGGGCGTAGGCTGACCACTCGTGTTTACCCCACTTCCGCCAGTTGTAGTCCGCATCTCGCAATTTGCATACGACACCAGGTCAACAGACGCTGACCAGTCCAGAGCGCAAGTCTCATTTTCATTAGCAAAGCAACCAAGACCGTTGCCTTAGTAACCGGTTTATACCATCCTCAAATTTCTGCATACCGAATGTGGGATTTTCACAGTTCTTTTGGTCAGATAGATGTCACAGAATCGAATTGCGTCAACATTAAAGATGGGATGAAGGAGTTGTGAGGGGATGAGATACCGCGCTTATCTGAGTCACAGTTTGCAAGGTACACAGTATGTTGTGGTTCGTGGTCAGACTAGGAGCAATCACACTGGTTGATATCAGTCTCTACGTGACCACTCTCGCTTTCATAAGCTGTTCAAGTAGAATTCTGATGCAAGAACAGCTTCCAACAAAACCTAAGGACGCAGATGGTGTTATATCCGAAACTGTTCTTTTATCTGAAGTATTAATATTTTTCACTTTTAAATATTTCACTTTTTGTCATCTCACGAGAACTTACTAGATCTACATTTATCGTTAAAGTTATGGTATACTGTGAACTGAGGTTGTGGTGTGTGAATATTTTTTTTCTACATGTTTCTATACCCCGGTCACCACCCTGTTTGGATCCGATTGGATCCCTCACAACACCATCTTCGTTGGAGAGTCACTCATCTGCTTATTTACATTTATCTGAAGTAGAAAAACGAGATCGTCTACATTGTAATAAATTATATTGCCATTTCATAATTCTGGGTGACTGTGATTTATTACAATTGTAATATCATTACCATTGTATTACCATTGTATTACATAGGCGCTGCACTGTGGCGACCAGCGGTTGTGTGTCTGTATGCGATATTTGCATGACTGACGTTAAAATGTTGATTTGGTGTAATGTATCATTACTGCTTGCGCTAAGATGAATTTCCCCTACGGGTATGAATAAAATGATATTTTCTTTTCTTAATTTTTTTTTTTCAAAGTGTAAAACTGTTCCGTTTATTAGAAGTGTTCCTTTATCCAGTGCACATGAAAGTGGATTCTTCTCTAGCAGCATTCTTGTCTTATCACCGCCCCAGCATCGTATCACACTCATTGTGTGTGTTGCTAGCACCCCGCCTTACAAGTTCCGTCAAAACACCTCCGAGCTGGGCATCTAAGTACCCAAAGTTTACAGCTTGACACCTGGTAGTCCGCGGACCTTCCTGACCAGTAAGATAACATGTCTAAAAATAGGGATGTCTTAATTAACATCACCGGCGTCTGTGGTGTAATGGTTAGGCTCTTCGCCTGTCACGCAGAGGGCTGGAGTTCGAGGCCAACTTGGAGGAGTTTGATGTATGTTTGAGTAGATGTATGTCTCCTTTTTTCTGCTGGGAGAATGTGACTCTCGGTCCAGCTTGGCACTGACGGTCAGGGTCGAAGTAGCTTGTGCTTTGACTGACCTCACAGCGTGGTGATGGACGTTTAGGCAAAACCAAATTGTAATTTGAAAAATCCGCGGACCTTCCTGACCAGTAAGATAGCACGTCCAGAAATAGGGATGTCTATATTAACATCACCGGCGTCTGTTGTGTAATGGTTAGGCTCTTCGCCTATTCTAGAGAACATGAGTTCGAGACCCACATTGGACTGATTATATGATGGAGTATATTTTCCACCCGGCCAGAGTCTTCACCAGCGCGGATTGGCTCAGACAGACAGGGTACATGTATAATGCAGCCCGTCCCTTAAATTAGCTTACACTACTTACAGTGTTGTAAGAAACCTTATGCCCAAAACCAGGTTTCGCTTGGTTTGGTTTGGTTTTGGCTCAACCTCCCTTGCAACATTGGTCATTTAAGGGACGGGTTGTTCCGACCCTGCCTGTCAGGACCAACCCGGGCTGAGAGGGACGTTGTCCCATCAGAAAAACGGAGATATACTCGATCAAACAGACTGCCCCACACGAACCTTGAACTCACGTCTTCTGCACCACAGTGCCGGTCCCAAAACCAGACCAAACCAGGAGTAGAGACATCATGAACGCACAAAATTGCCTTTCTCGCCTTGTTATCCTTCCATTGGGACCTGCGTCTGTGGCTCCACGCCTACCACGCGGAATACCCGAGTTCGATGCAACGTTTGAACAATCTACGTTTTCCTTCTGGAACTCGCCCCTTTCAGCCCGATGTGGCCCTGATAGGCAGGATCGAAGTAGCCCGTCTCTTATATGACCATACAAGGGATGCTCTCCTTATTTCCTAGATCACTATGTCTCAGCGTTCTTTGCCTCGTACCTTGGATCACCATTGCATCTAACTTCTTCAAAGCCCTTGCCTTACGGCTCGGGTGTGACCTATTACTTCTTTTTAGGCGGAGGTTTTCTTTTGCGTCACCCATGGCTTCTAGGACTTTCGATTTCCTGCCAGTCTTAAGGGTTGGTTGGATCTTTCTGACCACTTAATCCTTCAAAGTTTCTAACATGACTTGAAGCCCCACCGTACCAGGTTTATACTCCTATACTATCGATAAGACCAAACCTTTCTTGGGAACATCTGACAGAGTGGTGTGCAGTTTCACTATCGAAATCTGAAGGTCTCTCGTTCAAATTCCGCCTGATTCGCCGAGATTAAATTTGGAGACCTGTAAATCTATGCTAGGTATTCATTCGAATCTGGATGAAGTGAAAAAAATTGTCTTTCCCTAACTTTTCCCAACGAAATGATTTCTGAATTTCTAGGCTTGAAGAGCTTTTGAAGTTCTAATGCCTAATCGAATAATCTTTTGTGACAACTATGGCCGAACGAGATACGTCAGCCTCGGAACAGAAGGCTCCCGGGTTCCATTCCCATGAGAAGACCTAGTTTTCTGCTGTGACAGTGTTGTTTTCAGTCTGGATCGGGTCTACTAGGCTGTCTAGTCTTAGGAATATCCATTTGCTAAGTGAAATGACTGAATGTTGGTGACTATAACAAAAGAAACATTTTCCAATACGCTGCCGTTTGTGGAGTAATGGTTAGGCCCTTCGTGTATCACTCAGAAGGCAGGAGTTCGAGGCTCACGAGAGATAATTGTTTTATCGAGTGTCTTTTTCTCCCTACTTGAATGCTGGCTCCCCGTCAACCCAAGTTGAGTTAAAAGTTACTTATTAAGATGCCCGCCTGTTTTGCTGTTTTAGCACAAGTTGACTACATCAAGCAGATCGAGGTCGCCCCCATCTGAATAAACTTAAAGTGTTGCAAGGGGTGTAAATCCAAAACCAAAAAGCGTTTCCGATAATCATGATTGGTTGTAACCTCACGCTCCTGTAACACTGTAAGGTCATTTCAGAGGCGGAGTACTTCGACTCTGTTTGTCAGGGCCAACCCGGGCTGACGGGGAGACACTATAACATCAAGGGCACGGAGATATGCGTCCTATGTGGGGATCCAGCTCTGGGCCTCTGCGTCACTTTACAGGGTTGAAGGAACAGCAAAACTCAAAACATGGAAAATAAATAGGCCAACCAATTCTATTGTTGTATTTAAGAAGAGAAAACTGATGCCTTTGATGCAGGTATCTAGACCGGCGTCTGTGGTGTAATGGTTAGGCTCTTCGCCTATCACGCAGAGGACGTGAGCTCGAGGCTCGTGTGGGGCAGTTTGTTTGCTCGAGTATATCTCCGTTTTTCTGCTGGGACAATGTCCGTCTCATCCCCTGAAAGGCAGGGTTGAAGTAGCCCGTCCCTTAAATGACCTTACAGTGTTGTAAGAAACGTTCAGCTAAAATCAAACCAGACCAAAAGCAATTGTTTGTGTTCAGGCCAAATTTCACAGCAGCTTATTCCGCATCCAAAACCCTCCAGGGGGAAAATAAGTTCGATCTACAGACAAACCTGTCAAAGACAACTGCCCAATGTCGAGAAGAAATGCTGTCGTTTTGGACAGTTGGTCGGCTTAGAGAGGGATATCATATAGGAAAATAAGTAGGGAGTAATTAGTAAATGGGAAGTGGTCGTTTGTGCCGGCGGCCGTCTTACACAAATGGTCGTTTGAGCAGATTACACTATATTCCATTGTGGGAAAAAAAGTGGCGATAAGCAGTCACTATGAAAATATGCGTTTATTTTAGGTACGCGTACACATTGAAGATGCCGTCTCATCAAAACAGCCAAGGATGCTGGCGCCTCTATAAACAACTAACTTTGAACTAACTAGCCGTATCAACAAAACCATGTCAGTAACAGCACTGAGTTGGGAAGTAGCAAGGGTTGAGAGTATAGGGTTAGAGGTTGAGCAAGAAGGAGGACGATGAGAAAGAAGTGACGATGAAGAATGGGATGTAGGTGAATTATACTCAGATTTGAAGAAAGAGGGGAAACGAAGTGCGGGTAGAGAGAGAGAGAGAGAGAGAGAGAGAGAGAGGGAGAGAGAGATTCACGGGGGAGGAGAGGGATAGATAGACAGATAGATAGATTGAATAGATAGGTAGAAAGATAGATAGATAAATTGATAGGTAGATAGATAGATAGATAGATGGATAGATAGATTGATAGGTAGATAGATAGAGAGATAGATAGATAGGTAGATTGATAGGTATATAGATTGGTAGACAGATAGATAGATAGATAGATAGATGGATAGATAGATAGATAGATAGATAGATAGATACATAAGGAAGGAATCAACTTACTCATATTTTGTGCATACAGATGTGCGGAAAAATCATTAAAAAAATGGGATTGAGAGAAAGAAAAGAAAGAAAACGTGACTGCAGACGGGCACTGTGAGTGACGTCACATCACATAACACTTACTAGTCTCAACAGATCAACTTCTTTCTCATTTACTTCAGCACATTTGCGCACAGCTAATAAGATGGAGTCGGAGAGGGGCGAAAAGAAACGGAAGGACCAAAGACAACCGAAGAAAGCCGGAGATCACCGAAGTAAACAGAGCAAGAGAGGTTTAGGCGCTACAGCATCAAAGAGCAGACGAGAAAGATCCAGTCCCCCATTCCCAACCCCGTTCAACCCCTTTCCATGATATCACAACAAAAGCGACGCGTCTAGCGCAAGTAAGACTTCGAAATATGAGATTTATTTATCCGGAGGCATCTCCACCAACCAATGGAAGAAAGATGTAGGAGCTAAGATGGCGGGGACATGTTATGGAGCTGCTGTTGCAGGGGCGGCAGGGGCGGCAGTTGGGTTGCTCTGGCTGGGGTTGCTGCCGCTGGAGCCGCCCTGTCCACATGGTGGGGGTGCGCTCTTCTGGAAGTCACAGATCTGGAGCTGCTCGTTGAAGACGAGGTCTGGAAACAGATGGGGAGCATTCTTAATGTGACATGGCGTCTTTGGCATTTGTTTTTCTTTGGCTTAATAATGATAGCAACAACAACAAAATAAACAATAACATCAGTTACAACAACAACAACAACAACAACAACACCAACAACACAACAGCAACGACAACAGCAACGACAACAACAACAACAAAACAATGACAACAACAACGACAACACCGACAACAACACCGACAACAACAGCAGAAGCAGCAACAGCAGCAGCACCAGCAGGACCAGTAACAACAACAACAACAACAATAACAACAACAACAACAACGGCGACAGTAGCAATATCAACAATAACGAGAACGGCATCAGCAGCAGCAAGGACAACAACAACAGCAGCAACAAAAACAGCAACAACAACAATGATAATACAGGGTGATTAAAAAAGTGACCGGCATTTATGGAGCAATATTTCAATAAGGAAATGCAATAGCAAACTTGACGAAGTCACAAGTATTGTAGGCTCCAAGTTTTAATTCCTGTCTTACAAATATTCAATGTGGCCACTACTAGCAGCACGGGAAAAACCAATAGAAATTATATAATTAATCCCAGATGCGCTTACATAGTACAGATGGATTTTCTAGCATTGGGGTTTCCCGTGCTGCTGGTAGTGGCACAATGAACACCGAAGATGCGAAACTAAAAACCAAACCAGAGCACACCAAACCAAACCACAACCAACCGGCGCTGTGGTGTAATGGTTAGGCTCTTCGCTTTGTATGCGGGAAGACCCTAGATCGAACCCCAGTCGCGGACGATCTTTTTTTTCTTCTATTGGAATGTTTTCCCTCTCAGTCCGGGTTGGCCCTGACAGGCAGGGTCGAAGTAGCCCGTCTCTTAAATGACCTTACAGTGTTGCGGGGGACGTAAAACTGGTAACCCCCCAAAACAACAACAACAACAACAACAACAACAACCAAGTTCCATTTTTTGTCTCACAAATGTCCAATGTCGCCAACACGGGCAACATCAATACGGTTTAGAAGATTCATTCCCAGACTCGTTTACATATTATAGAACCGAATTTCATTAGCGTTTCCTGTGCAGCTGGTGGTGGTCACAGTGAACGCCGAAGACACAAAACTAGAAACCAAACCAAACTGAACCAAACCAAACCAAGCAATGTACATTCCAGCAGATCGGCGTCTGTGGGTTTATGGTCAGGCTCTTCGCCTATCTTGCGGAAGACGAGGATTTGAACCCACGTGCGGACCATCCTGTTTTTCTGCTGGAAGTTTTTCACTCTTAGCCCGGATTGGCCCTGACAGGCAGGGTCAAAGTAGCCAGTCTCTTAAATGACTCTCCAGTGTTGCAAGGGACCGAGAATTTAAACGAAACCAAGCCAAACCTTACCTATCTAAGCTTGACCCAACCAAACCAAATCGAATTAAACCAACCCAAACCAAACCAAACCATAACTAACAAAACCAAACCAAATCAAACCATACCTAACCAAACCAAAACAAACTAAACCAAACCATAACTAACAAAACCAAACCAAACTAAACCATACCTAATCAAACTAATTCAAAGTAAACAAATCAAACACAACTAGATAAAACTAAACCAAACCAAACCAACCAAACCAACCCAAACCAAATTGAAGAAGACCACACCACACCAAAGCAAACAATGTGCGTACCAGCGGGGCAGAAATTGTGTCCCATGTACTCTCCCTCTGCGCATGTGTAGTAGCTGTGGCAGTCGTTGTCAAGGTCGGGGTACTTGCCGTCGGACAGGGAGGAGCAGTCCTTCTTCAGGCCACATGGAGGGGGAACGTTCTCAGCACTAGGGAAATAAAAGCCAAACAAATTTTACTGATCTTGACAAAACTGCATGACAGCAAAGATTGTAAAGGGAATAAGATAGAACACTCTTCTCATATGTATACTAAAAAAAATGCATCCCGGAAATGAATGACCCTCCAAACGGCGGGTAACCTTTTGATGTAAACAAAGCGACGCTCTTCTCTTCCGTCTATTACAAAAAAGTGCTCCACAGTGCACATCAGCACTCCAAGCGGCGGCCATTTTACTGCGTTTGTTTACACTTCAATCAGCTGATAAGGTTACCCGACGCTTGGTGGCGCCACTCACTTCCGGGACACAAGTTTCCCTAAGTGTGGGATCTTTACTCTTTTTTTTATGGTATTGATGACAGTGTACGTGATTTGACGAGAATGGAATATAGTAGCTATATTAATGAAACAAGCCCCAAAGGAAAAAGAATATCACAATATGAACAAGAGGCTAAACAGCCAAAGTAGCTGATGCCTCTATAACTAAATAACTCTAAATGACAAATTAAAGATAAATCGTATCATAAAGAAAGTAAACAAAATAACGTCAACTGAAAACGCTCTTTTTGATG
>JAUKPP010202919.1:0-14067 GCA_032273245.1 Phyllaplysia taylori
CCTTTCCCCTCAACCAACCTAATCCTGAAATGACGAGGTTTTTGAAGAACCTCTGCACACGTGGACTACAATTTACAAGCAAAAAACGACACATAAGTTCACATAACGTTACCACCAAAGACTTAACTCCAAGATAATCATGTTCCTCATCGGGTACAGGTCTTGTATGGTCCCATAGAGGGAATACTTTCATTTTCAAGAATTGCTTATTACTTGTACATGTACTTTGTTTTTAAGTGTGCCGGCAGTATTGAATTCTTTCAACTAGGATTTACGTAAATTTGTTATTAATATTGTTATTTTTTTTCATTTTTCTTTTTCTTTTATCCAGGTAAACTTAATTGGGCCTTTAATTTCGATATCCTGGTGGAGGTGGTTTTGCAAGTAACACAGGGCTAGCTCTTCAATTAGTTGGAGTCCGTTTTTGCGAGGAAACCGCTGCGTCATGTTTTTGGCAAAGTTGCAAAATTGCTGTCGAGAGAGCCATAACACGCTTATCTTCGTTTTCATCCGACACAAGGTGTCAGAAGGCTAGCCCACGTGTACAATGCACATGTATGTGAAAAGACATGCACACATGTATGTACGAGTGTGCGTGTGTGTATTAGAACAAATTGGAAAAATACCACTTTGGTTTGGTTTGGTTTGGCTTAACGTCCCTTGAAAAACTGTAAGGTCATTTATCGACGGGCTACTTCGACCCTGCCTGGGCTGACACAGAGAGGGTCATTGTTCCAGCAGAGAAAAATATCTGTATACTCGATCAAACAAACTGCCCCACGCGGGCCTCGAACTCACGTCCTCTGCGTGATAGGCGAAGCGCCTACCCATTACACCACAGACGCCGGTTATGACCGGTAAATACATGTACCAGTTTATTCTTCCTCCTAAGGAAATTCACTTTACAGTTAGGCCTAGTGCATACAAAAGCCTTCATAATTCACGCAGTAATGACACTTAACTACAAATCAACATAATAGCGCCAGTCATTCAAATACTACATTCACGCACATCAGTGCCGGTCGCCACAATGCAGCGCTCGTGTAATATTTTTTCTTGTTCTTCCTGCTCTTCTTCTCTATCTATGTCTTGTCTACTCTTTCAACCAATTTTCCGACTCTTTCTCTCACTCTCTCCTTTGTTTCCTCCACATCCCTGCTACTCTTGTCGCCTGCCTTGCTTCTCTTCTCTTCTTCCTTGTCTACTCCTCTTTCAACCATACATCTGATCTTAAGGTAGGTAATATGAAAACACCTAGTCTTCTCAGATAAGGACGAAAAATCTCGGAGGCCCCGTGTGTACGTTGCGCACGTTAAAGATCCCTTGGTGGTTGAAAATCGAAAAGAGTAGGCCTTTCAGGCCGCCGCCCGGGCAAAATTCAAAATTAATCCCTACCCAAAAATACTTTGGAATGGTTCTGGGCGCCGTAATGACCTTATAGAGTTTATGGAGCCCTAAAACCGTAACCGGAACCGAACAAACAAACAAACAATTAATCCACAAACTGAAGTTTACTCAAGTTTGTGAACAACAGAAAGAGCCTTGATTTTCAGTCAATAAATAATTTAGGTTAATACATCTCTCCACCGGCGTCTGTTGTGCAATGGCTAAGCTCTTCACTTACCACATAGAAAACCCAATTTCAATTCCCTTGTGGACACAAGCATCTAGGTCTTTCTGCTGGGATAGGTCGCCCTTGGCCCGGGGTGGCCCCGGCAGGCAGGGTCAAATCAGCCCGTCTGTTATTATATGACCTCACAGTGTCGCAAGGGAAATAAAAGTAAAATACCAAACCAAAACAGCCCCATGCTCAAGCCTCTGCTTTTTAGACACTCCATTCATTTACTATCATTAATATCAGACGGGGTCCATTCAATAGTACAGTACCGCTTTCTCTTTGAACCCATCTCTCCCCAGCAGCTCTTTTCTTTAGTTGTTCGTTCATACTTATTCCATCCCACTCCCGCCCCACACTACAATGTCACGCTGTTGTGTTCACTGGAGAGGGATGGGGAGGGGTGTCTTTTAATGTAGCGCCTGTAAAACGGCAGCTTGCACTGTATGCTTCTCGGGAAGTTGAGGTTTCTGATTGACTTGGTCTGCTGGGGTAATACATTGTAATGACTGTAAAGCGCATAGAGCTTGCTTTCGAGCGAAGAAATGCGATACATAAATGCAATCTATTATTAAATGTTAATTCATTTTGGTTCTATGCCCCTTGAAACATTATGGTAATTTCAGAGGAAGGATTATTTGACCCTGTCATTGAAGGCCAGCCCAGGCTCAGACGAGAGGGAGAAACTACCTCCCAGTAGAAAGACAGAAATACTAAAAACTGCCTCACTTGGGCCTTGTGCCTCTGTGCGATTGACAAAGAGCCTACCACACCACAGATGACAATGGAAAGATATAAATGTAAGACGACAAAACCTAAAACAAACAAAAATACAAAGCAAAGAAAGGAAGCAAGCATCCTATTGTTTTGAATTCAGTATTTGCAATTTATTTCACAATGATTTGTGTGAAATATTCCAGGCAAAGTAGCAAGGGAAAGCAAAAGCATGAGTAAGGAGCATTCTAGAACAACTGGCCCCATATATTTCACATTTGATTTTACTTTTTTTGTGCAATGTAGAATAAACAATATGACAAGAGGCTAAAGCTTTCTTGTGTTTCAGATTAGTTTTCTTTCTAAAGCTTTCAAAAGAGCATGTGTTACATGAACAAGCCTCATCACCTGTTAATCTTTTTAGTAGAACTGAATGTACAATAACTATTTGAACTAGTACTAGTACCAGTACATTTATATTTCCCATTTTCTATTTTCCTCTTAAGGTTTGGTTTTGTATTAGTTTTACGACCCTTGCAACATTATATGGTCATATGAGCGAGGGGCTACTTCAATCCCGCTGTCAGGGCCAACCCGTGCTGAGAGGGATACTACATCCAAGCAGAGACTGAGATGTTTGTCCAACATGGGGATCAAACTCCAATCCTCTGTATGATAGGCAAATATCCTAACGATTACATCACAGATGTCAGTTTCTTTTTCAGAACCATTGGACAGAACTACTAAAGACAACTTGTACAGTCCTTCAAATTTATAAATATATAGTAATATCAACTCTCAATCTTCCCACCATAAAAAAACAAACTATCCCCAACCTCACAATGTCTGCATTTAGAGTGTGAAAAAGGTCACAGTCCTGAGTGTAAAGTAAAAACTTTAGTCCAAACTGCCCACAAGAGTTATTCAATCATTAATGTCACAGAGAAAAGATTCCGCTATGGGCTGGTGGCTGCAATGGACAGGATCTGAGCTAGGGTTGCTTGCTACATAAACATGTTTATATGAAACTGAATTCTCACAAACTTCACGTAAAACCACATAACAACCATCCCTCCACCGTCAGAACATAATAACATATTGTCATGGTGCTTCCAAAATCTATCATGGGATAAGCCTATTACATAATTCCCCACATCATAGTGCACCATTTGGTATTACAAATGTACATTTGTTCATAGATGCCGGGCAATTTTGCTCAAATTTAATATTTCCATGTTTTAAATTGTAACATAGTCAGGCTAAACAAGTTTTCCCCTCGTTATGTCAAAAGTGCAGAAAATGATTTAGGCCATATTGGAAGCACCATGAAAAATTATGACTTGGGACCCCCCCCCCCCCCCCACCCCACAGACACACACAATGGTGGAATACCAACTTTTTCAGTAGTTAATGTCAGACGTAAGAGAGACAACCAATGAGCAAGAACATTGCCGTGACAGTTTGATTTTCCCTGTAGTCACAGAAGAAAAGGCACAATATACAAATAGGCTGCATATGAATATTTACAGATCAGTCCAGGAAGACCAGCAAGTCTTAAAGTCAGTTCAAGCAGGCAGGCAAACATACACACATATACATGTATATACACTTGTCAATACGTGTACATCCCTGCACATAATTGCTGATCCAGTAGTCTCTGCCAAAATACACACTGTGCTTCAATGTATGCCATCGTCATAATTAAATATGACTTTTTACTATATAGTTTGAAGTCCCCACCAGCACTGTGTATCTAGGAGGAGACTACTGCACATTGCATAGCAAGATCAACACCTTGACGTTAATATACATCATGTAGGCTACCATTTCTGATATTAGATATAATAATATTATTCATATCATATTCATCTTTCTAATACGGTACATAAGAAATTTCAATTGATAGAGACAGACAAAGGCAAAAATTATTGTGCACCCAAATAAAATTGCCAAAATCAGACTGTCCTCATGTATGTTATGTTACTGTCTGCAGCTAAGTTGCCAGCTTTCGTCAGCCAATGCTTGTGTGGGGACGGAAGTAGTCTTCTGTAGTTGGAGTTAAGATTGTTTTTTGAAGTTTTACGACACTATAATAAGGTCATCTCAGCGCCAGATTAGGTTTGCGCTTTCTTTTTAAATCCCTCACAACACCAAGTTCATTTAAGAGACAGGCTACTACTTTTACACTGCCTGCCAGGGCCAACCTGGGCTGAGGACAGATCCCAACGGGAATCGAACTCGGGTCTTCTCCATAATAGGCGAAGAGCCTACCCAATAAAACACAGACACTGGTGACATAGGACGATAGTAACACTAATAGAGAAGGATTAAGACAATTTTGATACCAATGAAGAAGAAAGAGCAGATCACACCAGATAAACAAATGCCACCAAACAAATCAAAATCCTTTGTTTCTCTGATGAGTATTTGTATAGATCTCCAGCAGGCAGATTTAGATCAACGCAACTAACTTAGCTAAATTAGGAGCTGAGATTCAACCATTTACAGTTGTAAGGTGTCCAACCACATACCCAAACGAGAACAGAAAAGGGGAGAAAAACGCCCTTAAAGTTGGACACTGTGGTCTTTGTAGTTATTTCATTTATGTGTACAAGGTGACGAAGTGCCATACCTGAGTTATCTTCCATATTTACAATAAAAAATATTCAGACAGAACAGATTCAAATAATATAATTTAAAAAAAAAGGTTTTGAACATTCAAATGGGCAGATATGACTTTTCTAATAACGATAAAGAGTGGTGAAATTCTCTTGCCTGTTCATATAAATTCTGAATGATGGCATAAAACCCCCCAACTTAAACACAGTGTACTATACGGTGATAGTATGACGGGGACTACTGACCCAAGGACACTGGCATAAAGCCTCTGAAAATCGGAAATACCCAGACAAGACGATTTCACCCCCACAGAGCTTGCAGTCATCACTGTTCTGCTCAGACTCCCTGAACGTATTATCATAAACACAACAGTGGAATGCCAAGTAGGCCTATAATCAGTCTACACGTATACTAGATGTATACCAATGAATCAATTTCAATTACTTTGGGAATAGAACCAAACAGTTGGAGGAAGGCACAGTCCTATAATATTGAATATTGGTATAAATGCCATCGTGTATATGGGCTGATGCTCGTCTTTCTTGGTACTCTACTAAATCATGACTTGCAGGATTGGATGGATCCATCGACATCATAGTCAAGTGTTAGGAGTGATGGTAATGAGAAAAGACAATGGTATCTTCAGCAACCGTCCACTAGAGCCTCATGAATAAGCAATTGATCATTTGAGGTTTGCACAGCAAGGGTTCCTTTTCAGTGAACTGTGGAAGGAGAAAAGAAAAAAATCCAACTATCTTATACATGATCTATGGAATCAAAGAGTTCAGAAATACGACAATGCTTCCAAGCGAAAATGGTAAAATGGTACCAAAGTAATACTTGCCTACTTTGATGGGGGCTAAATGTTAAAACTCACCTCCTTTGTCATGGTCTCTGAATTCTCTGAAGGTTCTTTACCTCTAAATGGCCATTTATGATTCTATTTCATTTCATAACCCTTGGAGGAAAATACAAGTTTATAATCATAATAAATAAAACTATTCAACAACAAGTATATAAAAAAACTTCGAAGTATGAAAAATTTACATGACACCCAGAACAAAAAATGTGCACCATAAATATGAATACAAATACATAAGGAGCTCTAGAGATTTTCAGTTTTTAAGTAGGGCTACAAATATCATCCTGAATTCAGAAAAGTCTTGAGGTACACAAGCATTTCTGCGTTCCATCTTAATGTTAAGAAAATGAGAAAATCTAGCATGCGTCACTCTGGGACTGGGCTCTGTATCAAAGTTTGACAGCGTCGCTCCCAAACCAAATTTTTTACATTCATTACGGTAATGAACGAGCTTGAGGTATGGTGCTTATTTCACTTCGAGCAATGAGTAGACAGATCTTTTATTTTTCTGCTTACAGCAAACCGTGACACAGTAGTTTACCTTTTGTAAAAAAAAACAAATGCGAGAAGCTCACCTCACGACTTTGTCAGGAGGTATGGGTGCACAAGCAGGTCGTCAGTGGTTGGCCGTGTTTGGACATCGCGAGTGAGGCATTTCTGGCAATAAGAAAATCGACAGTTTGTCATAAGGCTTGTGTGAATTTAGAAGGCAGAGACAAGGACACAATGCCCATAGATGGTAGCAATCATGGGGGAATAAAAAACAGTTTATTGCAAGGATGAACATGAAGGCATAACCTCCCACTCCTGTTCAAACAGCAAAGCCTAATGGCAAACATTGACTCTGTATGGGAGGAAAAGAGACAAGGGAAAGGAAAAGGTAAGTATATAAAGGAGACTTTAAGAATAACTGCCAATTTCGGAAGAATAATTTGAGAAATCAAAATCATTACTGGGGCTCTATAACAAAATATCATGCTGCAGTTCACGTGACGACCAGTGTGGCGTATCTTTGAGCAAGACACTTTTCAAACTGAGCTCATGCGTGTACTGCGCAGTAGTGACTATCAGCGCCATGGGTGAAATTGTTAAGCACAAATGTTTCTGCACGATCATGTTTCATTATTGTACAATGCACAGAGGAACCTCGGTATGACGTACCCAGCTTAAAACGTACTTGCCGCAGTAACGTTCTCTTTCAAAAGTCCAGAGTCACAATAGTATTATTACTCTTTATAAGCTATGTCTGAGACGTAAGTATGCTTTTTACATACTCTCTATTCATCAAAAATAATTTGTTGATCAGAACCTAGTCTATGACATTCATGTACATGGTGAGTGGTGGCTTTGAGGAAAAAAGCAAATGACAAGAGACGATAGTGTTACAGTACTCAAGAATGACAAAAATATCAACATTTGTTACTGATACCATTGTTTGTTTGCTTGATTTGTTATGGTTCTGCAGCACTATCGACACTGAAAGGTCATTTCAGAGGCAGGAAATAAATGTGGACATTAGTAATTCCTAGAGAGAAGTAGGAGCAGACTATACCACAGCACCTACCAACCACCCACAATACCATGGTACCCCAAATTTCCTTATGAGGATGAATAGAGTTGATATTCATTTGTTCAATACTCATTAGATTTCATACCTTGAGCACATCAATAAGAGCAGGATTGTTCACTTCAGGGAAGGCAATTACATGAGCTGGGTTCACAATGGCGTCCAGCTTTTGTCGCAGGTGCTGGAATGGAGTCCTCCCATAGACCATCTGGTACAAGATGCAGCCCAGGGACCAGACGTCGCTGCGAACACCAACCTGATCAAAACGGACAAATTCAAAGAGCCTGTTATAACAGAACACAGATATTTGAAATTGAATTCAGCTGAAAGGTCGAAAGGAAGTTGAGTTGGATTTTGTACAAAATAGTACCTGATAAAATATTTCGCGAAAAACACTCGCCCTTTTGAAGTTTCCCTTCAGTACAATGTACTCTTATCCAACTGTCCTCAAATTTAATTCTCAAAACAATTTCTCTGCTACACTGTGCAATTCTTTCCTTTCCAAACCCGCTTTTTGCCTTGGTGCAGAAAACTGACACGAATAACTAAAACAACCTTTTGACTAAAAGACACGAAGCACAGACACTAATCCAATAAAAATTATATATCTTGATAAAGTCAAGGTGTGTAAAGCAATGAATATATTGTGCAATAGAAATTTTTCATGTGGCTAAAGCAATTTAAGCCTCCATGCTCCAATCTCAAAGAACGAAAATAAATGAGATTCATACCAACAGTTTTGAGCAGCAGAGATGCCAACCCTTGAAGTAAAAGTAGTATCTAACTGACTAGAAATGAGGATACTGACTATTCGTGCATGCACTGATAAGAAAAAAAATCGACATTACTCAAAGAATTCATAGAGATAGATTTGGCGCACTAACAGAATTGATACTTCAGTGAAATGTTGTATCAATTTGCAATTCCTCATACTAGTTGGTAGCTCGTGATCAGACACAAAGTTGTTAGGATGCTAAAGTGGGATGGGCTGAGGGAGAAAACATGCAGCGCAACAACAGAATACCTGAAGCATGCTGGTACAGAACACTGACCTTGTATCTGGGTTTGCCGGCCGAGGGGTCAGCGTTACTGGCGATGAGCGCCTCGGGACTCATGTAGCTTGGCGTGCCCACCTTGCTCTCCTTCAGCACACTTGTCTTGTCCACCTGCAGGGCTTTGGCAATGCCAAAGTCTATGAGCTTCACGGCCCCAGCCACCAGGATGAAGTTGGATGGCTTCAGGTCAGAGTGGATTACACCTGGGCACAGTCACAAGAAGAATTATGATAATAATAATGACTGCATTTATATAGCGCATATCCCCGCTTGAAAGCAGGCTCTATGTGCTTTACAATCAATTAATACCCCAGCAGACCAAGTCATTCGGAAACCTCAACTTCCTGGGAGGCATACAGTGCAAGCTGCCATTTTACAGGCGCTAAAACACTAACATACGGACAAGATCATTTGCTGTCTATAGCCGGGTACCCATTTACACCTGGGTGAAGTGAGGAAAATTCATGTAAAATGCCTTTCCCAAGGACACAACGTCGGGCCCGAGTTGGGATTCGAATCCGCGACCTTCCGATCACGAGTCCGGCAGCCTAACCACTAGACCACCGACGCCACACATTATGATAACGAATATTATAAGGATGTCCCTGGAATTTTGTAAAAGTTACTGATCATTGATGAAGTTCATGGCTTTGTTTTGTTTTGATTTTACACCCCGTATAACACTGTGAGGTTATTTAAGAGTCAGGCAGGCTACTTTGACCCAGGGCCCAGCCGGGCTGAGGGACATAACGCCACAGCAGAGATGGGTATTTATCCAAAGCGGAGATTGAACTCCTCATTCTCTGCATGATAGGTGAAGAGTCTTACCATACACCAGAACACAGACGCTGGTACAAAGAAAAATTAATGGACACAATCATATTGGGTTAAAATAGAAGGCAAATTTTGAGAAGAATAATGATCTAATAACTGATTTCCATTTCCAAAATAACAAAAATAACTTAACAAAACTGAAAAAACGACATCCCTGATATTAAAGTCTAGGACAAAATTCGTGGGCATGTTTGGCTTGATTTTCAAAGAAACTTTTGCATGAACTATCCCTAATAGTTTGTTTATACTTGTCTTAGAACAGAACTATACTTTTGAGAATGGATGAGTGCTTTATTCTTTAGAGGATATTCCTTAAATAAACTAAAAACTAGTCAAGATGATTGTATTAGGACTATCGAAAAAGTATACATAAGCACTAGGTTAATACAATTTTTACACACTACTTTGAAACATAACAGGAAAATCAGCTTCATTTAGTCAATTACAGTAATCGAGAATATTCCTGATTAGGTCCCCTTGTTTTCAATTGATTTCAGGCAAAGACTTTTCTAAAACTTGCCCCACCAAATTTTTACCAGACTCAAGTACCGCATAGCAAAGTAATTGGAACATCAAATGTGTAAAAACACTCTAAATTCACTCCAACCAGAATGAAAAATGGAAAAAATAATTTTTTTCATCAGAGGACTTTGGAGGATTACCTTCTATGTGCATAGCATGCACAGCCTTAACCATCTGTCCCCAGAAGTAGCAGATGGCAATAGAGTGTAGTTCGTCTGGGTTTTTGGCCTTCTGGGCAATGAAGTTAGCCAAGTCTGTCTCTCCGTACTCAAGCACCATCAACAGCTTCTTACTCGCCTCGCAGTACTCCCTGAGGATAATCAGTCAAAATGAGTGATTGTAAATGAAAGATAAATTACTTCCCAAAGCTGCCATAACAGAAGTTGATTTGCTTTTTAAGTTTGTCACGCAGCACTTCATAAAATTGATAGCCACACACTACCAATAATATCAACAAGCAGACATACTTGCCTAACTTTCAGCATTGCATGTGTAGCTTCAATCAAACTTACATTATAAAGAATAGTCAAATCTGCTTAACATCAACTCTACGGGTCCCGACTGAAAGAAACTGTTGAATTTAAACGAAGTTGATCCTATCTGTTTCTGCTTTTTTCTGTTTTGATCATAGGCCCCAATAATTAAGGGAAATAATAGGATGAATCAACGGAACAATGTGTAAGTGACACTAGATTACAATAGTGAGACAGTCTTGGCAGAGGGAGGCGATTCTTATCAGCTGATAGTCCGGGTCAGTCACCCCTGATGTGTGCAGGTTCACGCATGCATGCCAGGTGAGTTGAGTTATGAGAGTGAGGAAAGAGGCAAAGCTCGGCCCTTTTGCTTGATGTGTGCAGGCAGTCGAGTAGAGACTACATCCCCCCAAAGGCTGGGCAAGGTGAAAAGAGCAAGCAGTCAAACGTGACTGGAACTCCACTCGAACCGTCTACATTGCAAAATGTGAATGTGGCCCCACTAAAGTGCCTATTCCCTGCTCTTCTTTTCTTCCACTTGTTAACAGTTGACACTTGGTCATTCAGAGTTGAAGTTAAGCGGAAATGCCATCAAAACTTACCGAGAATGAGATTATCGAAATGTAGAGAGAAAAAACCCAGAAATGCAGCGAGATGTTGAAATTAAGCGAGTTGATTTTACGCGGACTCAGCTGTTGGTAAAACTTCAAGCATGCTGAGCAAAATTGGAAAGCCAAACACATACGAACCTGATAAGCCACTCAAATTTACGTTTTTTAAGCAAACGTACAAACATGACCACACTGTTTAAAAACAGTAGGAAATTTGCAATTAGGCATAAACAAACATGCATCCACTGACCAATCAAAAAGCTCGATGACGCGGTCGCAAGCCTTCAGCTTGAGAAGCAGCGCAATCTCGTTCTTGTAGCCCTCCAGAATGACACAGTTGTCACAGCTGAGGTCGACCACCTTCAGGGCTCTGATCAGGCAGTTCTCCATGTCCAGTACCTGATACACCTTGGCTGAACCACCTCGGCCGACCAGACGCATCACCGTGTAGGTTTTGTTGTTCACCCTTTTCACCTTCTGGGACATCTGAGGCTGGAGGTCGAGACAAAAAGTTGAACATGACAATATTATACAACACAAATTTTAATACGTCTGACAACAATTAGAATTTTTATACAGGCAAATCCAGAAAAAAAAAAATCACTTGACAAAACAGAATTTTCTTTTAATAGACAGGGTGGTGCGTGGTTTTGGTTTAACATCCCTTCCTCTGCAACATTTTAAGGTTATTTAAACAACAGGCTACTTAAACCTTACCTGAGAGAGAGACAATTTCCAAGTAGAGAAACAGAGATTTTCAATCAAACAAACTACCCGATATGGATTTCGAACTCGCGTCCTCTTTAGAAAGGTTCACATCATAATTCTTATTTGAAATCTTCGTAACTTTTTCAGAAGCACAAAAATTGTAAAATTATGCATATCTAACAATTACAATTCCTGATAATTTTGCGGATAAACAGCAATACTTAATATAAGCCCACGAGAGCTAGCAAAGAAAGCCTACCCACAATGCACTTTTAAGAACTTTGGATCCTTACAAAGAGTTTTACATGAATTAAGAAGATGATCCTCAAACCCACACGTGACATCAATGCACCAGAGGACAGAATGACATGCATCATAAAATTTCATTCAAAACTTGACAGTGACTGACTTACCTGATCACAAGGTTTTGCAGGGGTTGGGACTGAGGGGACTGGGACTTGCTGTGCAGTGCTGGGGAAAAAAGAAATTAAGTTTGCAAATTAACTTATTTGGCCTCAACATAATAATAACAAGGATTGCATAGAAATATGGTATCCCTAACGTGTTCTCCAATTTATTACAATTACTTGTAGACCAAAGACATTCAGCCTCAACATGATTAAAACGTTTGCATCCATCTACATAGACATATTTTGGATTCTAGTTTTACATCTCTTGCAACACTATAAGGGCATTTAAGAAATGAGCTACTTCAACCCTGCCTGTCCCAGCATAAAAACGCAGATCGTCCGCACATGGGATCAAACTTCCGTCTCTCGATTGACAGGCGAAGAGCCTGACCACTAAACCAGAGGCTTCGATTCACAGACATTTGTCCCACTAAGCTTTTTTAAATCTTTTACATTACCCTTTCCAAACAAAGGCTTTCTGAAGTAACTTCTGCAGAAAGAAACAGTGCGAGCTATTAATTGTATAGACCTTAAAGCACTAACCTACTGGACTGATAATCTGATCTGGGTGAGGAAAGGGAAATGCCAAGTCAGTTTCTTTCCCAAGATCACATCACACCCACATCTACAGAGCCCCCAAACCTGCAGGCTCGTGGCTGACTGCTAGTTTTATGACATCGTGTCATACGGAATATTTGGTACACATTTTTCGGGTATCAGCAAAAACCGAGAAGAGCCTAGAGCATTCCAATTTTTAGAAATGTTTTTTGAGCTTCATAAACTTTATACTGGGTCTTATAACGTCTTATAACTTTATAATTGTTTCGGATGTCAATCAAATAAGACAATTATTTCAGAGTTGAAACATGCCAAATATAATTTAAAATCTTGTCAATTGGACCTTACAAGAGCAGTTAGGCAACTATTTTATTTCCACAATTAAAGCAATATCTATTTGGTGCCTACAGCAGAGAAAATACAAGAGAAGGTAAAATTTAAGAAACACTCATGGTGAAAAAGACACAAGGACACGCACAGACAAATCAAAGATGGAATCAACATCAAGGGAAAATAATACCACAGTACGAACAAGAAGCTGGTGCCTCAATAAATAACTAACTCCTTACTAACTACCAACTTACTATGTAGCATTGTTGATCTTCATTTGGCTGTCTCCAGATGGCAACATCCTATCTGGCTGCTTCTGCTGGTGTGAAATCACTGGCTGTTCAATCTTGTTTTGTTTCATTGGTGAGAGAACTCTGCTACTAGAAACACTTATATTCCGATCTGAATTCACACCGCCGGCGTTCTCTTTATTCTGAGCCATTTTCTGTCCATTGCTTGCAAGAGACTTTTCAATAGAGGATAAAGCATTGTGAATCCCTGACATTTTATTACTGTCCCTTGAATTGCTCGATTGTCTGTTGTCTACTTCAGCATTTGGATTGAACATTTTGTTTGAGACAAATGAATTGGCGTCTGCTGGTCGCTTCAATGACACCTCTGAATCTTTCACACTGCTTGCAACAGCTAGTCCAAAGGGTTGATTTTGTGCTAGTGGATTCTGAGGCTGTTCTTCCTGTTTTGGCCTATATCTGCCATCAGTCGTGTCTGTGGTGCCTTCAGTTCTGAGTCCAGCTAAGGGAAAAAATCAAACAAGAACTGATGTAAAAAATATCTCGGCCTAGATCTTGAACATTTTTTTCATATTGAACATCAAAATTATTACAAATGCAAAAAATAAAAGCATGAGCTGTTTGATGTAAATTAATGTAGTCTTTGGGCTTTTAACAGTGTGTTGTCACATATAAGAAATCCTTTCTTAAAAAAATGTATGCCTCAGGGAGACTATTATTTCGCTTTCGGGCTTCTTTTTTTGCGCATCGCTACAGGTGTGGATCGTAGCTAACAAATTACCACTTTATTTTTCTGGGTAGGGTAGTGCATTATTCCTGTGCACGGCACCATAATTGGACAATTATAGGGCTAAACCATCAAGAAATTTAATTTTTTTACAAGTTTAGTCACTTTACACAAAGGAGAAAAACAACAAACACCCCCTTGACTTCTTGCA
>JAUKPP010203030.1:0-14065 GCA_032273245.1 Phyllaplysia taylori
TATTTTTTTCGACCTGTTAGGCAGCTTCAATTTTCCTCTGTTTTTATAATCTTAATCTTGATGTTATTTCTTGCATTAGAAAACAAAAAATATTACTTTTACAATTAGTTCTTATCTCAAAGTGCTTCTCGCCTCAACATGTATATAGAAAGAGTCTTAGGCTACAAAATTCATCGGTTTGTCAATCGTGTCCATTATCATGGACTTAATGGCTCCATGTGCATATATTCACCTCTGACTTGACAGCATTTGTCAGTAAATATACTTATGCAGCATTGGTTGTATTATATTGGAAATTATTTCACAAAAGATTTTGTAAGCATCTTGGGCTGTGTTTGTTAATCACAACTAGGAAGGCTAACTGCAGCTAAATATCCCATATCTTAACCTCTGTAAAGAGTGAAAATGTAATGTGACAGCTCAATTTAGTTACTGTTAGATGCTATATATGAGTTCATAATATTCTACAAAATCTGATCACTCTTGGAGTCACATGTCATGAAATTGAAAGTACCCAAACTGAATGAATTGAAGCTGAGCTGAGTGTGGCAGGACCACGTACTTTGAAGATTTACTACTTTACTTTGTCTCATGCCAGGTTGCAAGGTACATGAAGTACGGGAACAAAATGCTCTTTGTAGGTGATCTGGAGAGACACTTGAAAGACTTGGATCACACAAAAGGTATGTTATGACTCACCGATGGGAAACCTTAGGTCTCTTTGTATTGATAAATAAAAATAAATAGTACTTGACTGATCCCTGTAGGGAAATTTGTTTTTACAATGGTGCATATACAAATACAGCCATAACTCATGTGTACAATTATACATACAAACAAATTGATATTATGAACAACAATCTATCATAACATGGACACAAACACCATTGCTGGTTGCCACAAAAGCAGGGCTTAAGTTACCCATTACCACTTGGGGCCAAGTGAGGAAATTTGTATAAAGTGCCTTTCCCAAGGACATAACATTGCCCCACTGCAGGGATTCGAACTTCCAACCCAACTCTTCCGTAGGATTATGAGTCTGGCAGCCTAGCCATTATGCTACCAACGCCATGATGTAATTATTGTCATAGACATGTATTTATTTTACAGCCAAGCGGTTTGTAAGAGCTCTTTTGCAACGTTTTTCTTCTTTTTTTCTCCACAAGTCTCCTTTTACCCTCTTCCCACAATGTACCGATGACCTTGCATTTTTTATAGAGTTGATGAGCCTCTATATGCTTTTTATTATTACCCTGTTAATTTACTGTATTGTCAATTTCATGTCATCAGCAGTATTTTTAGTCACCCAGATTGCCATGATAAAATCTGTGATAGGTTAGTAAAGTAGATTAAACAAAAATATTCTTCTAAACTTTTATTGAAACAGGGGTGAATTCCTAGCTTTTTCTCGCCCCTTATCTCATTTTGTGATTGGGACTATCTATTTCGCAGGTTTCCTCCTCAACCAAGTTTCTAAAATGAGACTGCGCGATTCTGAGGGAACAGAGAATATTCAGGATGTTCGCAAGAATGCAGAAAACGAGTTGTACAAGGGTTTGCAGACAATTCGACAGTCAAGCATAGAAATACGAGAAATTCTGTCAATTCTCAAGCCTTTACTGGTAAGAAAAAACCAAGCTTGCATTCTCAGAGAAATTTGCTGATTTTAAAAAACCCAAACATAATTAGTCCCCATCCCTATATTTATACAATAACAAGGTAAAACCATAAGTTTGTAAATGCAAAGACAGAATCACGAATATTGCCAAAGTATGTGGTATGAGCAGGGGAAAATATGAATTTGATTCATTTATTTTTTTTCAGTCTGACAGGAAACTGGAAGCCCGATTTCGAATGTTGGAGGATCGGGCTTTTCAATCTTCCAACCAGTCCGGCCAGGACAAACTAAGCTTACAAGAGAATTGGTTCAATGACCTGTCATCTTTGGACGGCCTGGATGTTAGATGTAAGTATAGTATAACTTGTGCAATCCGTTCAACATAATATCAGCTGAAATGCTATGGTGTTTTTTGGGATGGGGGCGAGGAGTGGGTTCTTGTCTAATTTGCTGCCTCAGGTCATTAGATACAAAGTGGTGCAGTGAAAATTCAACTTTATTACTTTAAGCTTTGTCATCACAATGTGGTCTTTTTTTCTTTTCTTTTTTTCTCCCAAAATATTGTTAAAATTTTGTAAAGGTATGGAAATATAAAAAATGCATGTTTGGTTTTCAGTTCTTTTTGGCGTTTCTGTTAGGGCTGTGTTCTGTAAGGGATTGAGATGTTGTATGATTGACAAACGAAGCATTAGTAATTTACTTTGGGTAGCACAAGTGGCTTGCTTCATCCTTTTCTTTTTAGATAAGCTTATCTCATCAGCATAGCGGCTGTGATAACAGAAGTAACAATGATGTGACAGTAAGAGCAATTTTTGTTATCAAACTTGCGGTGTCTGCTTTGCTTTCTTTTCTTGATTGGAAAAGATATTCAAAGACTTTCCACTTATCTGTAATGAAGTAGCTGATGTCATTGCCCCACAATTTTGCCCTTGTCCTTTGTCTGAGCTCGTTATCTCCAAGGCGATTTATCTTGATAAAACTGCATTGGGAGGTTACAGGTCACTTGGTTTACTGATAGCAAATTCCACTGCAGATAGCAAACTAGGATCTCAGAAGTAAATCGCATAAGCCTTGGCTCAATGACAGATATGAAGTTAGATAAGTTGCCAAAGTGTTTTTAGGTGAAAGGCTGTGGTTTTAGAGGCTAAAACAACCAAAGTGGCTGGGGCTGCTGTAAATAAATAACTTCAAATTGACTTCAGCTGTGATCTTAGTTTTAGGCCCTTTGCAAGTCTGTAAGATCATTTAAGAGGAAGGACTTCAGGAAGTTAGATATGTTGCTTAAGTATTTTTAAATTAAATGCGGTGGTTTTAGTTTTAAGCGCTTTGCACCTCCTCTGTAAGATCATTTAAGGAGCAGAACCTCTAATTCGTTGCCTCTCCCTCTCCCCCTCCCCCCCCCCCTCCAATAAAGGCTGTGACAAACAAAGTTCTCGCCTCTTGCTTCTACCAGAAGAACAAAAAGAAAGGCCAAACTATGTATGTGCTTGGTTGATACATAATTCTATCAATATAGCAAGAGAAATATACAAAGACAGAAGTGTAAAAAGAAGATAAAAACACCATTTTCAATATTGTTTTATGACTTCGAAGATTATTTGTATGCCTGTTTCAGTTCATGCTTGATGTAATTAGTTTTTTGGGATTTTTTTAAGGCTTGATATAATTAGTTATTTATAGTGTTGAAGTATTTCAGCTATTTTATTACTCTTTTCCTTTAAGGTGGGTCCCTGAATGAGCCTCGGCTGTCACCATTGTCATTGTTTAGACCAAGAGAATATAAGGTAAGTTGCAAAAAGGAATATCATACTACATAAGACCTTTTAACAGAATACCGGCGTTGTGGTGTAATGGTTAGGCCCTTCGCCTGTCATGCGGAAAACCCCGGTTCGATCCTGAGGGCGGACGATCTGTTTTTTTTTTATTCTACTGGGATTTTTCCCTCTCAGCCCATGTTGGCCCTGACAGGCAGGGTCGAAGTAGCCCGTCTCTTAAAATGACCTTACAGTGTTGCAGGGGACGTTAAACTGGTAACTAAACCAAACCAAACTTATAACAGAATTTGTATCACACATTAGTAATTTATAATGTGTATTAACACTTTAGCATTACATCTACCCTATCTTCTTTGTAAAACAGTAAACACAAAGCCAAGACAATCTTAACTTGTTAACTCTAGCTTTAACAAGATTTCTGACCGGTAACACTGATTATGCTTCTTCTTGATTTTTAGATCTTTTCAAAACTAGATCTATGTCTTGTGTAATTATCTAATATATTTGCTGTGCTTTCATTCTTTTCACAGCCTTTGCTTGTAGAGACAAAGAAGGCTAAGAGATTTAACGCACCTCTCAGGGGACTACATGAGCTTTGTTCCTGGGGAGCAAAAGAAGGTTTGAAAAGGCTCCGCCATATACATGAGGTAATTGATGGAATTTTTGTTTTTTATTTGTCCAAAGAAGATAATGATTGTCCTAAGCACTGCACTGAATGTGAGCAAATGAGCAGCTTTGTCAAAACTTAGTTTAGTTTGTAAGAGGAAGACCATGGCGATCTTTTTTTCAATCACGGATCATTGCAATCATTGCTGTCGGCTAAGCCGAGGCGAATGACAATGAAATTTTGTTCTCATAAAGAATGATTTTCATAGTCGTTGGAAAGAATTATAATGTCCATTTTTTCCCCTTTTCGGATTTTTTATAACAGCTCCGTCCAACAAGCCAGGTGCATATCACAAGTTTGCCTCACCAAGAAATTACGCACAGAACCCCATAGTCCTTAGCCTGTTACATATTACATGTATTTTGTGCTGTCTTTAGAATTCCCCTATCCCTTGGGCATACACATACATACTTGAAAAAGTCAAAACTTAGGGTTTGTATGATTTTTAGATAGATTCCTATCAGGTTCTTTTTCCACAGGAAAGTTTATCCCTTATGAGAGGTCAAAACTTCTTTGTCAAAATCTGTATTTTCAGTATTTCAAGCGAAGCTATATTATCCTGGAATTGGAGAAGAATGAGTCAAAGCTGTTCCGTAAGTATTCTATCTTCTCTGTTTGTTCTACAATGATTTACCCATGACGTTGAAGATACCAAGATATTTTTACCTATTTTGTCACACAAAGTTCTGGAAATTTTGTGTAAAGTGGCACTTGTGAAATTACTTTTCACTCCCAAGATCTCTATAAATCTTGCACTTCTTTGATGTTGCTACTTGGTAGGATGAGCTTTTTTTCTGTTTAGTTCGGGGGGGGGGGGGAGCTTTGTATCATGTGGTCTCTACAACATCTATATCTTTTTAGCATTACCATAGTCCATTTCTACTTCTTGGTAGTGTAATGACCCTACAGTGACGATAGTGCCGTATAACCTTGGTAATAATTGTTTCATGAAAAGTAAAAGGTTTCTATAGCACAGTATAAAATCTTGAAATGAGAGGAGCTTTGATTTGCAAGAACAATGTAGTCTGCTTTATATCCCCTCAATAATGCGACCCCATCGTGGAGGCTCAACAGTCAAATTGCCAAGAGAGTTTCACCTTGCTTAGATGGAATTTCTTGTAGCAAACCACTTGCTAAATGAATTATTAGTGTTGATAAGGGTTTGTAGTCTTATTTCAAAATTCATTATAAGCCCTGGGTCACATTGCATATGTTGTATGGCACACATTAAGCAAATGTCAACAGTGCGCTTACTGTAGCTGAATGGTGGATTCTAAGAATATCCTTTTTCTGTCTATCAATAGTAAAAGTTAAAATACTCAACCAGAGAGCAAATCAAATAATTGTATTTGTATTATATTCTTCATTCATCACGGACCTGATAAGGCAGGAGTCCTGCAAAAAAATTTGTTAGTACCACTGAAAGTCTGCCATATACTATTAAACCATGAATCCTGTATAAAATTGCTTTTTGGTTGAGTATTGTAACTTTTACTACTGTTTGTATTTCCACACGCGTTACAAACTCTGTCGAATTCTTTGGGATCCCAAATTGCAGTATCTCTGCTTGAGAGCCACTATCATCCCCGACTGTTTTCTGTCCATCAACACATTTGCATGAAGCAACATACACTGTGGCTCTGACCTCATGTAGTATTACACTTAATCTGTTTGGAACAGTTTGCTACAGTGGAGAGCACGGCATTTTTATCCATTAGAATGAATTAAGTTAATTTTTCCATAGTTTCTGTCATCTAACTGGACGTCAATTGCGCTTTTGTTTCCTGTTTAGGCCCAGGTTGCTGCAGTATCTCTCATGGTCAGAGCGTTACTGGAAATTTCCTTTCTGGAGTCCATATGTAAGTCATATTTCTTCCTTTTATCACACCATAGTAATTTTACCTACTTCTGCTTTTCATACTTTTCTTTATGATAAAGTCAATTTAATGTAAAGTAATTTGTATTTTGCGACTAATATTTTCCTATTTTATTAACTGTTTGAAACTTGTTTTGTAACAGCTGCAATCAAACAAGTTCAACTCCATATCACAGATTTGTGAGAAGAGCTGAGCATCCATGAGCTACAAATCGGGTGGCTTGGAGAAGGGTCAAATCATGGGCTCTGAAGGTGTCCTTTTGAGAGTCAGTCCAACGATTAGATCTATATAAGTGAAATACAATGAAACGAAGATAGAATACCACATTATGTACATTTACTTCTGGATCAAAATTTGAATCTCGGCATCATTAATTTGAAGTCAGCTTATTATATAAGTTTGCACAACCTTTTTGTAGCAGCAAGCCAGTGCTATTATGAACATTCTTTACCTTCATCACTTTCAGGAAACGTTTTCATGGAAATATGGAGGGCCCTGAGCAGGAGTTGTGGTCCATGTTCAACTCTCATCACTGGGGCTCACATGGATCAGTAAGGGTTTTGGAACAGTTTACTCCTCATCAACATGTGTCTTATAATAATTTACAGTTAAACCTCTTTAAACTGCCAACCATGGGACCACTAGAAAGCTGGTGTTATAGAGAGAATGTTGGTACAATGAGAACAGAACAAGGGAGGCTATTACACATATTGGACAACATGATGAGCTAATTTATGTAATTACCCCCCCCCCCCCCCCCCCCATACCTATTCAAGTCAATGTTCCTATAGCAGCATATGGATAACTTTTAAAATGGTCATCTTACTAGCAGTTAGCGTTATTTAAACTGTAAGAAAGTAGATGGTACCTAAAACTTTGATGAGCTATCCTGAAAATTGCAAAAAAGCCAATATGCCCCTTTGTGAGACGGACAACAAATTGTTCCAATTTAATTTGGGCCATTTAAATGAGTTTACGAAATTGATAATGCCTGAAAACCTCAGCAAAACAAAACAAAAATTTTCACTGTTTTTCTCCCCAGCTGGATTCTTTTGACAGCTTCAAGTCTGCCGACTCCTTCTCCTCTCCACCAGGGTCTGGGAATCTTTCACCTTCATCCTTCTTGACTTATGATAGTCAGAGGTAGGCAGAACATTTTCTTCTGAAATAATAAGGTGTCACAAATGTCTTTCCCTTTATTTCTTTGAAATATTAAATCTGACATTCATTCAACAATATAATCAAACATTTTGATTGTAGGCTACAGTATAGCATGCACACAGTGAAAACATACATAGGGACACTCACACATGAAGAAAAGATTTCAGCGTCCCACGGATTTTGCTATGTGGGTGCTAGACGGCCTATGTAATTGATGGAAGGCCTGTTAAAGCTTTGTTATAAATTTTACCTACGTGTTTCATTCTCAATTCCTCTCTCTTAAACAATCTTACAGGGTCTATAGTGCCAGAATATTTCAACAAAATCAAACATACTTGTGTTTAGTTTCTGATCTGTTTGTAACACTGAACTTTATGTAGTGTGTTCACTGATTTTTGTCTCACAGTATACTGGTATAATGAAAGTTTGACCCATTTTTGTTATCTTGTTTTTTCCAGTGTGAATGTGTTTGAGTCCGCGCCTTCATCCCCTGATAGAGGGGAAATCTTTCTCAATGAACATGAGTATTACTCAGACATGGACCTCCCCTCTGATCCAGTCAGACCTAGGAAGGACACAGAGACTGATTCACTCGTTAATTTATACATTGGAAATTCCGGTGAAGACAACCAAAATGGCAAGAATTCAAAAGCTGGGAATGTCAATTCTGAAAGTGTTCCTAGCAATCAGTGCAGTGGTATGGAAGAAAGGAAAGGCGCCAAGGTGTCAGAGCTTAGTGGAGAACAGTCTGAAGTATACAGGAATGCAAGTCTGCAGTCAAATTTGTCCTTTGTCAGTTTAGTATCCCCTGAGGAAACTGCTGAACTACTAGACACTTCGAGTGATAGAGGTTTTTGTGAAGACCAGACAAATTCAAAAGTTTTGATGAACACTTCTGATTTGGAGAATGTTTCAGTCAACACATCTGTTGAAGAAAGTGTTCCTGCAGGTTTTGAAAATGAACAGACAACTCTCTCAAAGTCTCGTGAAGATTCATCAACGGATGTCGATGGGAGAAATAGTCTCAGCGCTGAGACACAGGAGAAAGCTGAATGCAGTCTTGAGTCGCAGAAGGGAGTAGCAGATGAAGGAAAGCCAAGTGATTCAGACGGTTGCAAGTCAGGCGCGGTGGGTGATGCTACCACAAGTCTTTCAAATAACTTCTCAAATTCCTCTGCTTCTCTTGTAACAACGTCAGGAGAAACTGAGTTCAGCCAAACAGATGATGTCATCAACACTGTGCCAGCTGCTGAACTCACAGAGAGTTTTAAAAAAGCCGGTAGCAAATTATCCGAATTGCTGTCTAGTATAGATGAGTTTGAGGAGGTGGATTTTGTGAATTCTAACGGACAAATTAATGGTGATGAGGAAGTTGGTTCTTTTGAGGTCAATCCATCAAATGTAGACTTGATGCCGCCACATCAACAGCAAATTACTGACAGTAGCGATGGTCAGCCTGCAACAGCTCAGCCAGGAAAACCCTCTAGCGCCCAGTCTAGTTACAAGATGCAGATAACCCAGTCTGGCTCCAGCAGTCGCTTGAGACTGAGGGATTCCAGTTTCCCTCCGTCCTCGAGCGTCGGAGAAGAGGATGGGTCTCGCAGGGGAAGGTCAGAGTCGGATGCCTCCTCTGCATTTACTGAACTCTCTGTGAGGGATCTGTTCCCACATCTAGTGGGTTCGGCAAACAGCTCAAAGGGCTTGTTACGCTCGGGTTCTTGTGAGGCTTACGAAACACAAGATTACAATGATGGTAAGTCAAGTTAAAAACAGTTCAGGGTCACCTATGAGAAATTTCATGTTACAGAATCTAGTAATTTATCAAACTTACATCATTGATTGCCTGGCGTTGGCAATCCAGGCCTAAAGAGTGCTTCATGAACATTGAAATATTTCAGGCCCTTGTATTGACAAATAGAAACCTAAATGAAGAAAAACCATAGAGCTTTGTTTCTCAATCTAGAAATGCTAATGGAATCACACATTTAGGAGAACTGAGATTCTAAGGAGCTAATGATGTTATTATGTAAAAGATGTCACCACAGACCATTATTTTAACACCCTGGGACTGAAATTTTTTAAATAACAACCCACAGACGGTGACTAGCATTTTTACATTTTTCAAGCCCTTATTGTTAGCTTTTCGGAAATCCTTGAAATGGACTTTGCCTTTTCAAGCACTTCACCCAGTCTCAATGATCGATGCATGTGGTGTAGTGTGTCACAAGCCATCATAATATTAGCTAAAGGTTTAATTACTGCATTCAGACCAAGCTAGTCCAGAGACAATGTCATCAACGACACGCGCATCTTGTAAAATAAAACTGGACCATGGCTTTAAAACAGAATATTTAGGGAGTCGGAATGTAACAGTGTAGGATTAAATACATAGACTACCTAAAATCTCTGTTTTACATGTTTCATCTCAACAGATTATGTGGACATTACTACAGCAAGCAACACTGGCACCTGGTAATTTTTCCCCACTTATTAATCTCTCTTCGTAGAATAATGATAGAAGATAAAAATCCAGCTTGAACCTCTTACTGTCATATATTGTTTTGCATTCTGTGCAAATGAGTTGTAAGTCGCAGATGTAGAAGTGGAGAAAAAGCCCCACAGAGCCAATTTGGGTGTTCAGAGGTAGATTGTTTTATTGGGACGTCCCTCTCAGCCCGGGTTGGCCCTGACAGGCAGGGTTGAAGTCGCCCGTCCCTTAAATGACCTTACAGTGTTGCAAGGGATGATAAGCCAAAGCCAAACCAAACCAAACATGTGACCTAGAGGAACTACCAAAAAAATTTTTTCACTATTGAAAGAGAAACAGACAGGCTTTTTGGTGATATTAATAATTCTGTGAGGCCAAAATGCGACTTACAACTCATTCGCACTGATTGCACAACAATTACTTCACAATGCCATAGAATACACACTTTGCTTTCTTAGTCTTAAATTGTTCTGATTTCTTGTTAGATATATGGCCATGTCTGTTTTCTCTTATGACTGCAGTTGGTTATAGGACATTTGTGGAAAAAAGCAATGGAAATGTCATTTGCAAAGTGAACATTGCAGATTCAAATTTTTTTAACATGATGCATTGGAAGGTCTTTACTGTTTCTTAGTAATACATGTACTATATTTAAATGGAAAATTAAATGTTGTAATAATAACATTATCATGCAGAAATTTATACTTTTTAGCAAGATGTACATAAAGCTGTATGGTAATGGGTAGAAAAGAATGAAAGCTGTGCAGTGCTTCACATGTTAAACTACAGTAGGCCTATATGCTACATAGGGCAAACATTATCTTGATGTCTGACTGTTTAATTGTTCTTTTGCACTGTTTAAAAAATTGCTTTCTTTCTTTAATATTTTAACTTTTTTTCAGGAAGCCAAGGAATGGCCTTTACACCGTTGGTGATTGGCTCAACAACTTAGGTCCTGGTCGACCAGGTATTGTCAGCCTGCAAGTTTTAGATTTCTTTTTCCTTTTATTTTTTTTTTTTCGCCACTCAATTTAAACCCAAAGCACAAATCTTTTAAAGTAAAATTGAGAAAGGGAATTTGGTGTAGGTAGAGAGGGAGGGAGAAGAGAGGGGTATTGCAGGAGAAATAGGAAAGCAACAATATGATGGTGTTTTTTTTCTGAAAGCAATTGTCAGTACAAGATATTGGCATTTCCATTTGCAGGCTTGGTTCATCGCAGATTATTACTGAAACTACAATTCTCATGTTTGCATTCTCTTGTTATATTTGGAAATCAGAATTGGCATGATATTTGTGTAATTACTGGCTCTTTAAGTGCAGATTGAAGTCACATTTCCACCCCTCCCCCAATTTCCTGCTGAGGACGTGAGTTCAAGGCTTGTGCGGGGCAGTTTGTTTGATCCAAGTATATCTCCGTTTTTCTGCTGGGACAATGTCCCTCCCAGCCTAGGTTGGCCCTGAAAGGCAGGGTCGAAGTAGCCCGTCTCTTAAATGACCTTACTAAAGGGTTGCAAGGGACGTTAAGCCAAAATCAAACCAAAACGCTGTATATTGAAAGACTTCTTTTTCATTTTGATTTTAGTGCAGACATATTGAAGACATTGTATTCATAGAATACAATTGAAGACAATAATATGATTGTAGAGAAGACTAAACTTGCTGGATTGTTTCTCTCTTCCCACCCACAGGCCACTGCATCCTGGAGATGCTGGCTTCCTACAGTCATCTACAACACATTGTCTACAGCTTGCTCAAAGGTCGACCTGTGCTGGTGGCAGGGTCTGGACGCTATGAGGCTGAAGTGGTCAAGATGGTCAATGCCTTAGCAGTGTTTGTGCCTGCTGTACGCAGGTATTGACTTGGTCAGATTGAGAGAGGATTGACCGAGGTGGGGTTGGTTTCTAGTTTTACATCTCATGCAACACTGTAAGGTCACTTAAGAGACGGGCTACTTCAACCCTGCCTGTCAGGACCAACCCAGGTTTAGAAGAACAAATCCCTGCAGAAAACTCAGATCGTCTGCACTTGGGATGGAACTTAGGTCTTCTACATGATACACGAAGAGCCTAACTGTTATGCCACAGACACCAGTTAGAGAGGAGTGTGAAAATGATAGTGCATGTACCATCAGACCTGCCTCAGCTGTCACTTTTATTTATTTTTAGAGTTAGATTTTAGCTGACTGTCTATGTGCGATAGATTTTAGCTGACTGTCTATGTGCGAACTCTAGTCAAAATTTTTTGTTGGCTTGAGCTGTATGAATTTGCAGCATTTATTCATTAAATGGAATGTGTAACAGAACGTTTGTGAATAAAGGATAAAAGGATATTAAAAATAATGAAATAATTTCAAGCCAAATGTTGTTGCCAGCAGCTCTGTTGCAGATGGTTGGTGGGTGCCCTCAGCGAGTCATTTTTATTATCCCAATCTACTCTCTACCACTTCTATTATTGTACAGTGTCAATAGCGATGTAAAACTTCCAAAAAAACAAAACTCAAAACTTTATTAGAAAGCAGCAGTACATTTAGTGGTTATTTGTGCAGTTATATTACTTTTGTCTTTTCCTTTTTTCTCAGAAAACGCCATTGTGTGTTAGAGTGGACTTCCAAGCCCCTCAGGATAGCAGATTTAACCAAGCTGAGGCTAGTTGGTGTCTGCAGGCCAGAGAGAAAGACTCTTGATTCTTTTATCCCAAGTGCCATAAAGGTAAGCAGAGCCATATTACTGGTGACTGTGACGTAATGGTTACGCTCTTTGCCTATCATGCAGAGGATTTGAGTTCAATCCCCATGATAGATGGGTATCGCTATGTCTGTGCTGAAATGTTGTGTCACTTTCAGCCCTGGATTAGATCTGACAAGGTTAAAGTAGCTTGCCTAAAAAATTACCATACATAGTTATAAGCGGCTTAAAGCCAAAAAATATGTCTATTGTAATTAGAGAGTAACTGAATCGTACCTGCAGCTGAAGGACATGCTTATTTTTAGGCTGGACAAATTTTTCTATCTCTATTGTTGCTAGGCTGTGGGAAAAGCATGAAAATTTTAGCTCAGTGTTTACTACCAGGGCGATTTGGTTATTTTAGTGGACAGTGGGGAGTGACTGGAGAATGATTTTTCGGTTACCAGTTTTACGTCCCCTGCAACGCTGTAAGGTCATTTAAGAGATGGGCTACTTCGACCCTGCCTGTCAGGGCCAACCCGGACTGAGAGGGAAAAAATCCCAGCAGAAAAAACCCCCAGATCGTCCGCGATCGGGAATCGATCTAGGGTCTTCCTGCATGCAAGACGAAGAGCCTAGCCATTACACCACAGCGCCGGTCCTGGAGATTGACTTTCATATGAATGTAATTATGTGTTTTTCTTTTCTCTTGCTTTCAATGGCATGATCTGTCCCATACTGTGTTCCAGCTTTTGAAACAGTATTCATTGTTTTGTTGATTCAAGTAATGGTTCCTATTTTATTCACCTCATGGAAATATATGAGGGTGGGTGATACTCTTTGAAATATGACAAGTAGTTGAAGTTGGTAGGCAGTACAAACACTTTAGCCTCTTTAAAGTGGCAAAAGTAGGGGCTGGCTGTAGGAAGGTTGACAAACATTGATCTGGCTGTTTAATTTTTGAAAATTTGTCTTTATGTTTACGCAAATGGGTGTAAAAGTTTAGCAGGCTTCCATTGTAAATTTGAAAAGCCTGCTGAATTGTAAGTGTTGACGTCTTGTTCTTACAGAGAGCCTGTTCCATCATTGATGTGGAGAGAAAGGTCATCATTGCCCCATCATACCAGGTCAGTAGGATTGCTAAAGTCTCCAGAGTTGCTGATTTTTCTTAATCTGTGTGTGATGCATTACAATTTTTAGTTTTCGGAGCTGTGGTTTTTTTTAATACATTGATTTTGGTGTATGTGTGTGTGTGTGTTTTGAAGGAGAGGGAGACAAAAGTTGCTCTCCAATATAGATGCCGTGAAGCGCTTTCCCGAAGGATTCGAGTTTTTGAAAAAACCCAAAAAGGATTTAAGAGGTTGTAAAATGGGTAGATAGATATATACAAATAGTAATAAAAATTACTACCCTCAGTCATAGTGCAGAGGTTCTCTGGTGCTTTAATGGAATATTGCAGGCATTGTAGTGATATGAAATTGTCTTCTCTTTGTTCTCTCAATTTCAGGGTCACTTTGTCTCTCATCTACTGTCCAAACGCAAGGCTTTAAAAACAGACGTGCAGTTTCTAGCTTACTTAGAGTGGTATGTACTATATTTGTTATGCCATGACTGTAAAATGTTATGTGTAGAATTACATTTTGAAATGGATGATTATTTCTGTAGGCTCAATGGTTGGCTATATTTTTAAGATCATGATTATACTGTCACAGAGCTGCCAACCATACGCCAAAAAAGGGTAATCTTACGCTTTTTTCAGCCGTTGTACGCTTGTACGCCTTTTCATCGATTTTGTACGCATTTTCTTGTTCGGGT
>JAUKPP010203141.1:0-24253 GCA_032273245.1 Phyllaplysia taylori
GAGGGAGTGAGAAGTGGTCGTTTGTACAGGTGGTCGCTTGAGCAGGTTCGACTGTATTTTTATCTGAGCCGATCTTTTCAAAAGGTAGAATACAAAGGACACATTTTTTCAGCACTTGTAGAGCACACAAATCTGTGAATTAAAAAATATTTATAACTGAACATTTCAATACTGCATAAACTCAAATTCTGCTCGAACCCCACCAGAATTTGGGTTGCTGATTTAGATATGGTCAGTTAAGAAAGCCCCCCTATGACGTCACACATCCAGTGACAGCCCTCTCTTGCGGCACTCCTTTGCACTGAGCGGTGGCTTTCTGTGAGTAAGAATCAAAGTTTCATTCCGCAGATCGGCGCAGAGAGTCGGCCGTGTCTCTGTGCTGTAGCAGAAATTGTATAGATTGATTCTTATACTTACAGTGCATAGTTGTTAGGTGATGGAAATCGGCCCCCCTTATGTTTTCCCGCTTAAAGGTAATATTCTGAAGTAGAGGGGAGTCTTTGAACATATGCATTGAAGAAGGAAAACCATAAGTCCCTACATGCTAAAAGATATTTCTCAACTTAATTTGGTGAATGGTATTGAGAAACCCTGTTCCGTAAGTTGAAATTCAAGAATCAGGACCGTCGATGAATCCACATTAAGATCGGTTCAGTAAAATTCAGGAATTTCTACAAAGACTTACAAAGATTCCATAAAGAGGTAATGTTTGCTTAACTACTGCAACATGATTATGGAAATGCATTGGCCCTCCCTTCATATCAAATCAGAGACTGCCCTGTGCTTATATTTTAAAATGTCTTACAGAGTTGAATCTGCTAAAACCGAAATAAATCTATTTTACAAGTCCTACTTATTAAACAATCTTTCTTTGTAAAAGTAGTCTAGTGAGACCCAGGGTCTCCGCCTCGCCCAGGGGACTTTTCGTACCTCTCCTGTCGAGTCTCCAGGCTGTGGCAAACAAACTATCCCTCCACTTGAGAAGAAAAAAACTATCTTTACAATATGCAGTCAAAATAAGCTCTACTCCAGATAACCCCGCGTTTGACTGTATCTTTAAACCTTTCAGTTTAAGAATCCTTGGTGATTTAACGAATTAAATTTCTCGAAAGAGTATGCAATGAATTTTTCCTTTTCAAATGTGCCTCCTTGGCAAATGAACAGGCCAAGGGTGGACCTTAAGCTTTCTAAAAACACAGCAAAGAAAATATGAGCAAAACTGCTTTCAAAACATCCTTGAATAACCTCATACAGAAGTATGAAAATCACCAACAGATCTACACGGATAGCTCCAAGTCCGACTCCGCTGTCGGAGCAGCTGCTTTGGCGCTGCCCCATAGCCGATGCTGGCAGAGCCTTCCTCCAGAGTCATCTATTTTTACTGCAGAAGCTTTTCCCTCGACATGTCGCTCGACATTGTTGAGAAATACCCAAACTCATCTTTCCTAATACTCTCTAACTCGTCATGCCTTAAGGCATTACAGCACTCTGACACCAAATGTCCTATCACTAAAACTGTTATTGAGTATACATACTCTTACATCAGATAATAAAAATATAATTTTCGCATGGCTTCCAAGCCATGTCGGCCTCCGTCTTGAACAGTGTCATTATATAGAAAAAAAATCAAAGGGGGAAGTGAGAAGTGGTCGTTTGTCAGGTGGTCGCTAGAGCAGGTTCGACTGTAATTCTTTAATGTCCAAATTTATCCATGGTTTTGAGTTAGGGTGGCTTGTCACTTGTTTTTTAATGGCAACAACTTCACAAAATGTTACATAGTAAGTGACAGTGGACAAAGTTAATTGACGTCACAACATGCATCAATAAAACATTCCAGTCAGTGCAGTTGAAGCATCCTTTCAGTCGGTCTTGGTGGTCCGCGGTTCAGGTGGCGACAGTTTTCGTCTCTGGCTTTGATAGTTTCATCGCAAGCCGGTAACGTGGTAGCTTACACTGTCGTATCTGTGGTTCACTGATGAGAGAAGCTGATCACGTCTTTAAAAAGGGTCATGAGTAGGACTTTAGTGCTCACGTTGATCATGGATCAAGGGCAGATGTGGACTCCGTGTGAGGTGTTATTGACTGTTTATCCTCCGCTCAGTATGTTGGCCTCGTTAACCCTTCAAGGGTTACAGAATCTTTCAATTATAATACAAGGTGATTGAAAAATAACTAAACTTTGCAATTTTTTTCAAAATATCTTTCACAAATATTGTCATAGGAGTTGTAATTAGGAACAGATAAAATTAATTCAAAAGGACTTTGTTTGACATAAAAATGATAAAGAATAAGCAACTTTTAATTACGAAAATGGTTTTTAATCAGGCATAACGCAAATTGCGCCATTTTGAAAAAAAAAGAAATTGTTTTAAGAAAGTGAGGGGACGACTGATTTCGATTTCTTTTGCATTCTCTCTGTAACATTTACATTTGTCGCTCAATCAACATACCGAAAATCAATATATTTATCCTTTGTCTCATGAAGTAAGAGAATGAAGTTATGATTCTGGAATTTGTAGAGCAAGTCTCCCACATGTCCTTTGCTTTCGGGGCTTTTTTTAATGTCTAGCTTGATGCGTTCAACAAGATTTGTCGTGAGATTTCTTGGAGTGGCTTCTGGAGGCAGTAGAGGGTGGGATAGTGGGGTGCCCAGTATAGCATTTTTAGAGTTTACCTGAGAGTTGAAAATTCGCCTCATTATTATACCAGATGTCATACAGGAATTGGTGGAAAGATGATGTTCAATGCAAAATGCTCTCTCATGTTGAATAGGGACCATAATTTCAGAATACTAGGGAAACTTGGAAAAAGCAATGCCTGCGAACTTTCATTGGTCTTCTCGGCACTGAAGCTGGAAATTAGACGAGATCATTGAGACTATCAGTTTTAGGAGGGATTCAAAATGCGTCGTGAAAAATTTGGGGCAAACCGAAAATAGTGTGTTTTCTTTGTGCACAATTTAGAAAAAACTGCTGTGGAATTATGTCAACTGTATATTAGTCAAATTCCTTTTGAATTTTAAACATTGTGTTCAAATTTGAAATGCATTGCTTCTGTTTGAAGGAAAATATTCACAAACGAGGTTGTAAAGTTTATTTTGAATCACCCTGTATACAAAGAGCTTATAATTTCATAAAGAGATGCAAGCTTGGTCTGGATTAGTAAGCGGAAAGAGAAAGAAAACTGTATATGCAAAAGAGTTCAATAATTCCTACTCTAGCGTGTTGCTAGCATTGTCTGATTCCTTACACTTTGCTTCCCTGCCAGACACTTCACTCCCCGATCCCCATCTGATTCAATACTTATTTCCTCCGACTGTACCACATTTTCTAGCAAAAACCTATTGACACTATTTAGCCAAATGAACCATGTTTGTGCCATGATAAGAGACGTTTGAACTCCACTAGTACTTTTTTTCCATCTATTTTTTTTGTAAAGGAAAGGGTAGTTTTTCTTCTTTACACTTCAATCCGCCATTTTCTAAACCAACAATATGCTTAGTAACATCACAGACACTGTATTCTTATAGACGGTTCAGTCTTCTCTTTACCTATATAAAAAAAAGTGTCATCTCCGGTAAGCAGCGACATCTGGCGGCAGTAGTGGTGCAGAGCATTTTTGGCTCTTTGTGTATAGTAAATCAGAGCCAGGTAAATAGTATCAAATCATTTGTGATTTCAGTAAAAATTATTGTAAACTGTTTCTTTATACTCTTCCAATATTTTAAAAAAATTCTCCCGAAATGGTTTTCCCCGCAACCCAAGTGGGGTAAAGTCTTTCATAGTAGAAAAGAACTTCCGGTCCTTTTTATAGGTGGCACAGGATAAAAATAGTGTTCAAGTGCAGAAAAATAGGAACACGAATTTCCGATCCCCCATATAAGCACCAGGTGGGCACTCTAAGTTTCCGGGGGACTCTGTTTTTGGCGACTGAATCGTCTATAAGAATACAGTGTCTGTGGCAACATCCAGTCAGCATACAGGAAAAACCAAAATACGGTAGACCAACTCATCTATTTGACACAAGAAATTGAAAACGCTTTTCAAGCCAAGAAGAAAATGCTAGCCGTCTTCATAGACCTCACCAAGGCGATTGACAAAGTGTGGAAAGACGGGCTTCTCTTGAAACTGCTTCACATGAAAGTTGAAGGAAGGATGTTCAACTGGATCCAAAGCTTTCTCCAGTATCGCACAGCATTTGTGAAGTTTGATGGACAAACTAGTCACCGAGTCCCACTACAGCAAGGAGTGCCCCAAGGAGGAGTAATCTCACCGACACTGTTCATCATCTTCATAAATGACATCACGGAAAATCTCTCCAGGCACATCTCTAAAGCCCTCCACGCTGATGACTTAGCAGTATGGACTGCTGCTGACCACCTCTCAACAGCCAACTACAGAATGCAAGAGGCTCCCGACATCATTACAAAATGGGCAACAGACTGGGGAGTAGTAATCAATACGGAAAAATCCATCTCCACCTGCTTCTCACTCTCCAATATCAAAGAAACTACCAAACTTAAAATTAATGGAAGACAGCTTACTCAGAACGACACCCCCACCTACTTGGGAGTCAAACTTGACAAACGCCTCACCTGGCACCCTCATCTGATTGAAGCAAAAAAGAAAAGCTGTCAAGAAGCTTGCCATTATGAAAAAGAGCAGGCACCAGCTTGGGAGCAAACAGAAACATCCTGAAGAAAGTATACATGGGCACAGTCAGACCGACCCTTGAGTATGGAAAGTCAGCTTGGGCCTCAGCATCAAAAACAAACATAAGTCGCCTAGCAAAGGTACAAAATGCAGGACTCCGACTGATCTCAGGAGGAATAAAAACCACCCCAATCCGGCAGATGGAAAGACATGCAGACATCCATTCCCTAGAAGAAAGACGGGAGGAGAATGTACTCACTCACAGCAAGAAACTCCAAAGAATACCCACACACCCCATGCGAGAAAAATTACAACAACCTACACAGAACTGCCTGAAGAGGAAAAGTATCAATCACCTCGCAAAGCACCTGCACAGGCAAAAATTACGTGCCTGCATTGACAAGAAAGATGAACAAACTCCAATACAGCAGAAAATGCTGACGTTGGAGATGATTGACTCTAGTTACCACACCCCAGAGAGTGGACTCATGTCTTCACAGATGGCTCAGCTGATGGAGCAGTGAGGAATGGAGGAGGCGGGATCTTTGTGAAATACACATATGTGACACAGACCAAAAAGGCCTTTCCAACAGGTAAAACATTCTCTAACTATCGTGCGGAGTCCACAGCAGTGCTGGAAGCCATAAAAATTGTGACCATCTCACCACCTCCCCCATCCAGCAAGATCGTCTTCTTCACTACTGACTGCAAGTCCCTGCTACAAAATGTACAAAACGAAAAGTACGAAGAACAGCAGAGAGAGAGATCAGGTCAGCTCTCCTAGATCTTTCAAAGAAAGCCACAGTGGCCTTGCAGTGGGTGCCTTCTCATTGTGGAGTACTGGGGAATGAAAATGCAGATGCTCTCTCAAAAGCAGGAAGCCAGATGGACCAGTTCTCCCACCCCAAGACCATCATTCACAATTACTACAGTCTGATGTGGAAAAAAAGACTTGGTATCGAGAGTGGTCACGACCCAATCCACCAGCTACAGAGGCACCAGCAGACTATCCTCTTCCGCCTAAGGACCGGCCACTGCAGATTACTGAGCCACCTGTACAAGCTAAGGGAACTGATGTGAGACAAGCTGTGGAGCTCTATTAAAGACCTGGAGCAGACAACGGCCTATATCAGGGCGACTGAGCTAAACGTCTGAGTGCATGATCAACTTTACATTGGCACCCTGAAGAAGAAGAAGAATCTGTCATTTTGACATAGTTTCTGATTCCATACACGTGTTTGGTGAACTGGTAAAACCTCTTTGGGGACTCTTTGTGAGTTGTGGGTGTTACCAATAGCCATTTGGAGGCTAGAAAGGGGTGAACGGTAAGGAAGGGAAGTTTTATTATTTTGCTATCAGTCTTGCTTTTAATTTTCCTATTTTTTTCTCAGTGCGTTTTACTGCGCTAAATGTACATGAATCCTAACTCAGGAGCCTACTTGTAATTCAGGTGTGTTGATTGATCTCTGCTAATAAAAGGCTTCACACCCCCTTCACACATACCAGACTTGCCAACCTGTAAGCAATTACGTATTCTAGTACGCAAAACTGTCAGCAAAGCAAATACGAGTCAAAACGATCAATTACGCATCTTTTTATTTTCCAGTAAGCCTGACCGCCATTGCTCGAAACCCACTGTCAAGCCCTACTTGGATCGTAAAACTTATCCCAGGTCTCTACCTCTACTTGTGGAAGGCCTGGAATTTGTTGGTGTTGTCCGATTCTGCATACTTTTAGTACTCATCGTGAGTCCGGAATATGCAAACAGTTGCCGATAACTCTTGTTTTGTCTCTATCCAGTATTGGTATAAAAAATTAATTTGCATTCGATGGTAATATTTTGTTTGCGTTCAGGCCTTTGTTTTTTTTTGCTGCTGAAAATAAGCATTTCATTTTCAAAATAAGCAAAATCATGATTCCCCAGCGTGAAGAATAAGCAAAGTGAATTTGTATGGTTGGCAAGTCTGACACACATGCAAGCTCTATCTTACTCTCCTTTCATTCTCATTGTTTTTTTTTTCCCATAATTTTCAGTCAATATGCAATGTGTAGGACCAGAGGAAAGTCCTACAACGCCAAGGAAACACATCGCTGGCCTCCCAGATTATGGATGGCGAGTGCCTTTCACGTACCAGTGTAACCTGAAGTGTGTTCCTTTCTCTAAGCCAAGGCTTGGACAAATACCCCAATATGTTGGGCTGGGACTCAGGTAATTTTATCGTTAGATTCTTGATTCAAAACTAAGTTTCATGGGACGATTTGCCAAATTTTAGTTTGTGCCATAGTTTTGTTCTTCGTGGATTTATATGCACAATTCAAACAGCTTTCTATACATGGCACATGAAATGGATTGAGGGTAGTCAGTTGTAAAGTACAAGACAAAAATCAAAGAGGAAATGACAAAAGTCAGAAGGAGAGAGAGGCCATAGGCCATTTGTTTTAGGAATCGAGTATTTATTGTTTCTATACAGTCTATACAGTTTATCAGTGTGAAATGCCATAGCCTAAGCTTAGGTCAAGAGATGTATATTCTTTTTTTTGTCTTCCTCAGATATGCAAAATTTTGGCTTCAGAAAAAGCGTCAGGGAAGGAGACCCTTCATTGATCATTTGAATCAAATGAAACACAAGCCAATCTATGGTTTGTACAACCATTGTCATTATTTATGTGAAATTGCTTAACAAAAGGAGTAGTAGTTTTCCATTCAGTTCTATTGGACATTTATTTACAAAGGTAGCAATGCTTGCATTCCTGTATTTTTATGACCAGTAAAACAAAGGAAATATTTCCCCAAATATTCTTTGTTGTTAAATAATCGCTCCCTAATAGCATGGACTTCAGATTTCAAGAAAAGTGCACTAATAAGCTTATTGTACTATTAAAGAGTTCCAAGGATTGAGGTGGGGAGGGAAGGAGGATTAAGTATGACAACAAATTTCATGGATTATTTGACAGAGCTCAAGTGATTGTGCTTGAGCAATACTGTTGAAAAACTCATGGCAGGCCCCTGTATGACGACATTGATAGGCTAAAACAAATAGGACAACAACACACACAAATAACATGGAGACCATGAGGCTAGACAATAAAGTTCGTTTAAATTTACAACATGGTCTGACATTCAACATTAGAATTTTGCTTGGAGTTTATATAGCTTGATCTACCCTACTTGTGTCAGTTGATGACCGATGCAGTTCATTGTAGACAATGTAGACAACCATTCCGAGGCTTGTTGCCCATCAAGATGTTCAGGATGATTAAAAAGAATGACCCGATTTTATGGGGCAATATTTTTATATGGTTTAGCAACAGACAGCTCAAGCTAAGTCAAACATATTGTACTGGCAATTGAATTTTATCTTCTGTCTGGTAACTGGCATCTATAGTGTAATGTTCAGGCTCTTGGCCTATCAATTAGAAGATCCTAGTTCGATCCCACTGGTAGACGAGCATCTGCATTTTTCTATGGGGATTCGTCGTTTTCAGCCTGGGCTGGCCTGACAGGCAAAGTAAAGGTAGTCCATCTCTTAAATGATCTTACAGTGTTACAAGGGTTGTAAAGCTGATACCCAACCTGTCTTACAAGTGTTTAATGTGCCTACAAGCAGCAGCAGGGTCAGCATCAATGCAGAGGACGTGAGTTCAAGACCGGCGTTGGGCAGTTTGTTTGATCGAGTATATCTCAGTTTTTCTGCTGGGACAATGTCCTTATCAGCCCGGGTTGGCCCTGACAGGCAGGGTCGAAGTAGCCTGTCCCTTAAATGACCTTCCAGTGTTGTAAGGGCCGTTAAGCCAAAACCAAACCAAACCAAAACCAGTAGATAGTTTAGAATGTTTCTCTGTAGTATGTCTGCCTTCAAAGTGTTCACTATGTGGGTGTGTTACCAAGTGGTGTAACAAGCCCATTCCCATAACCTGAACACCAACGTCTGTGGTGTAGTGATCAGGCTCTTTGCATATAGAAATGTCGGGAGTTTGATCTCCATGCTTGACGGACATTTCCGTCTTTCTACTGGGTAGAAGTAGCTTGCCTAAAAAATGACCTTACAGTGTTACAAGGGGTGTAAAACTATACCAAACCTATGCAAAACCGGAAACAACTTTGTTCTGTCCCCACAGGATGTCCATTAGGAGGCATAGGCAGTGGCACCATTGGAAGGGGATACAGAGGAGAGTTCTGCCGATTTCAGATGGTTCCAGGGCTCTATAATTACCACACAGTAGAAGCTGATCAGGTGAGCATAAGGGGGAAATTTCATATCATGTGATGATTTGGTACGTCTTATTATCAGTAGGTATAGGTTTTGTTTACTATGTCACTTTATTATCTATTCAAATTATTTTTATTTCCATAATAGAAGTATCAAATTTTGTATCTGTATGATATTTCAACGCTATTTATTTTCAGTAAACTGATTGTGCTGATACTAAAATGTGAAGATCATTATTTATTGAGCATTCAGAAAATATGGGTCAGAAGTTTACCATTTCATTGAAAGTAATTTCAGTATTCTTTCAACAATCCTTAGTTCATCGTCAACATTCGAAAGCAAGGGCAGACTGTTTACCAGAAAGTCTTGTCATGTGCACCAAGGAAGAAGAAAAAAGCTCTAAGAAGTTGGGATTTCTCATTTCCTCCTGAAAATGGATTGTACCACGCGCTCTACCCCCGAGCTTGGAGCATTTACAACATTCCAGAGCACAAAGTCACCCTAGTGTGCAAGCAGATATCACCCATTTTACCACATGATTATTTGGTGAGTAGAACGAATTCTTTACTACCTTTTCTGATTGTAAAGAAAATTATGTTTATATGGTTGAGTATTGTGTGTAAATGATTTTATTCCAAAATTTTAGATGAACCCATGGTGTGGACATGTGTTTAAACTGTCATTGTTGCCATGTTGAGTAATTTTGTTTGTTCACAAGGAATGTAGGGAGATAGAATTTGGAATCCCTTCTCCTGAAAATGATACCTGGAGTAGTACTATATAAAAAAGCAATCTGTAGTATATATATGAAAATATAAATAAATGTTGCCATTCCTTTCAATCTAAGCAGATGTCAAAATCTCAAAGTCGATGTTATCCAGAAAATGTGTCTTGATTGGTAGGAATCCCTCTAGCGAACCACCTTAAAATTATTAATATCATCTTCTCTAGTCTGGCTTTCAGCTTAGTTCAACGTTTATGTGAATCAGAACAAGACATAATATGTCTTGTTATTTCAGCTCTCTGTGAATCTAAACTAAATTTTTCCAGGAGACCAGCCTCCCTGCTGCTGCTTTTGTGTGGGAAGTGACCAATGAGAGTGACGATGACCTAGAAGTCAGCATAACATTTACTTTCAAGAATGGAGAAGGAACCAAGCAGGACAAGTGTGGTGGCGTGTGGTCACAGGCATTCTCTACCGCCTGTGATGGGGATATTGAAGCCAAGGGAGTGTCCATTCATCAGGAATTCAAGGGCATGAAATGCTCTTATGGCATTGCTGCGAAAGCTTCTGTACGTATTGTTTTTTTTTCTTCTTGAGTTTTGTCTTTTCTTCCTTTTCCAGCTACATGGGTGCAAGATTGCCGGCTGGCAAAATCAACCCTCTGACTGGCACCTTGCCGGCAAAACCGCGTCGCCGAGATTAGAAAAAATATGCGTAAAATATCGAAAAAATGACGCGTCGTAAATCTTGCAGGCAAATGAAAATTGCAGGCTTTTTGGGGGGCTGCATGCTTGCACCCATGTCCAGCTACATCATGATGATGTAGTGAGTTAAATAATAATAATAAGGGTATTTGTATAGCGCCTTCCCTTAAAAAATTTCAAGCTCAAGGCGCTTCACAGAAGAGTAAAATGATTCATAGATTTAAATGACATGGACAATTGTAGAATTAGAAAATAAGTTCTGCTAAAGATTAAATGTCACAACCACTAAAACTCATACATGATGCAAATCAATCACGCTCTAAACATTCATGCTCAGTAGAACTATTATTTGGGTGGGGGAGAGGGTGAGGCTCTGTGCTTTGTGCTTTTAGCAAGTAATTCAGAACAAAGGAACACTTGTCACACTTTCAAGTATAGCAATTTATACAAATTTTCTTTCGTCTTATTTTTTTACCACTTAAGGAAACTTTGTCGTTAGCATTTGCTGTGTAATATAACTATATTTTGTTTTAAGAAATATGAAAAGGCTAAAAAATTACATCAATGTTATCCTTCTCTTTACTTGACATGGTTGTACAAGATGAATGCGAGAGGCTGTTGAGAAGGAGGGCAGAGAAAGGAAGAGAGACAGGAGAGAGAGAGTTATGGCACTCCTTTTTATTGTCATTGTATCATAACCATACCAGACTTCTGATTAGAGACCAATACAAGTCCTGATTCTGATTCTTTCTTTTCAAAACAGGATGGTGTAGAAGTGACAGTAAAGACGGAGTTTAACCCAAATGGCAACGGCAGCGAAGTATGGAACTCCCTCCAGAATAAAGGACACTTAGATGTTGATTTGAGTGGAGGTAAATTGTTTTGGTATCTGTTCACCAAAATGACCTACTTCAATACAAAGCACAGTTTTCTACCCTTTTTGGATTGTGTCTGTAGTTTGACTTAAGTGATGAAATCACAGTATGTGCTTCCTCTGTGTTAGAACTGCTGGTATTTGTAAGCTGATTTTTCCTGTTGTAAAATGGAGAAAACGGAAAAATGAAAGAAAAGAAAAGATTGTAGTTCTGCATCTTTCAGTGGGTAAGGAAGGGATATATCTTGTAAGAAATTAAGAGAAACAAGAAAAACACAGGGCTCGTAGTTATGTTAGTCTATTTAAACTGGCCAAAAATGTCAGTGGGCCTAGTTTTTTCCCAAGTACCCACACATGTAGTCATGATAGCATCGTTAGCATTGCATTTATGAATTTGTTGTCTCGCTATGACTATCTCTAAAACTATGAACGGGTTAATCATCAGTGCAGTGTTAGAATGTGGAACATTTCATACCATTGCTGTCTACAAACTGAATGCCACATTGTTTTCCTGGAGTACTTATAAGATGCTTTGATTATTTTTTTTGTGTAGACCCATCCCCCCCAACCAGCAAAGGGCAAGAGTTAGCTAGCGCTGTGTGTGCAAAAGTCCAAGTGTCAAAAGGAGCCAAAGAACACTGTGAGTTTGCGCTCAGTTGGGACATGCCCAGAGTGCAGTTTGCATCACGAGAAAACATGTACACCAGGTAAAAATATAATTTTTCTGCGATTTTCTGAAATATGTCAATCAGTTTTGTTGGGCTCTTCAATTTCCACAGTAGATGGTTGGTGGGCACTCTGGTGTGGTATGCTTCTTGATTTTTAAATGTTGCTACCATCCTTATTTATTTCCTCGTGTTGAAAAGGCCTGAAAGTGCCATGAAAAACAATTTCCACATCTTTTGCTAAATGCTTCTCTCAGCACTTGGTCCTCCCTTGGCTAAAAGGACATTATATTCAAGGAAATGAGTGCTGTATTGTTTTGTGAGACCATCTGTTTCAAAGTAATGTATGGTTACCGTTAAATATTTTTTAACTTTATTGCTCAGACAGGTAGTTAGAATATCCCAGACTTTCCAGTTTCATATCATATCCCTGGGTTTAAATTATATCAGCTTTATCTTCCACTTGCACACTGGTGACTTCAGATAGCTTTTCACATTGAGATGAAACAATCATATAGACTTTAGTAAGTTTTAAAAACTTGTCAGATGAAACATGTTTTATTAGTTTTAATATTCCTGAAACACTGTTATTTTGAAACTTGAAAATGGTTTAAATTTCTGTTCACCACTGTTTCTCCTTTGTCAGACGCTATGCGAGAATGTTCAATACAGATGGTACTGCAGCATCCGTGCTGTGTGCTTACACTCTACGCAGCCACTCATCATGGGAACAGAGAATTGACGAATGGCAGGCACCCATATTGCAAAGCTCGTAAGTCTGAAAATGAGATAGATTCCTGTTACTATACATTTATGCCAACAGTTTGTGGGTGCTCTTTCTACTTCATTTCTTTGTGCTGCTGTTATCTTAATCTACGTTCACGCCACTGATATGATCATATAGTGTCAGCAGTGCCCTAAAACTCAGCGAGACAAACAAACGAAAATGTCCTCAAATGTAAATGGATAGTTGTTTTTAATATTACGATGGGAGCTGTTTTCAAGTAAGTTATAATTTTATTACCCTAATAAGAATGACCATTTTCCTCCATGGAAAAGCAGCTTCAATTCTTTTGTCCTACTGATGTGATTGGCACATGCTTACTGATAAGGAACAGTTTTGATGAGATTTTCTTTCGTCTAGTTTTGATGTTATTGTTAGATCTGACTGCCATGTTATTTACTGTTTTCTTCTTTTCATTTATACTTTATACCTCTCCAGTGAAAACCTTTGCCTTTTGCCAGAGATAACATGCAGGCCTGTGGGAGCTGTTTTGAAATATTTATTTAAAAATAATCTTATTTAAAAAATCATACACATGTAATGGATTTCAGTTTGCGCCATAATTTTCTAATAGTTAATTTTCTATTAGGTTTTATAGTAAGATTTATTTGAAAATTTGAAATTGCAGAAAACTATTTTTAAATTATTATTATTTTGTTTTTATCTTTCTTCCAGTTCCATACCTGCATGGTACAAATCTGCGATATTCAATGAGCTGTACTTCATTAGTGATGGTGGTACAGTGTGGATTGAGCCGGTGAAAGGGTGCAAAACTGAATCACATCACTCAACTGTGCAAGAGTATGGTCGGTTTGCATATTTAGAAGGTAGGTGATCTTTGAGTGAACTTGTCTGCAACCATTTTGTAGGAGAAATGAAGTTACAATTCTTTCATTGTTGATGTATACGCATTAAAAGGGCAAGGGACCTAGCATCAGAAATGCATATTCTCTACAAAGAAAACAAATATAATGTGTTGTATTTCATTCCTATGTTGGTTGGCTTGTTTTGATTTAGAGCCGGGCTCCTTGCAACTCTATAAGGCCATTTCAAAATGGAAGCTCAGATTTCAATGTGCATCTCAAACAGGACAGGGGTGAGAGCCCTAAGACCTTAAAATCGAATGTAAATCCCCAATGAATCGAACTCGGGATCTTCATGTTCCAAAACTGGCCAGCTATCCATTTGATCGCAGACACCCGCATCCTTTTGAAATGTACATCAGAGAGTATAGGCTGGGAGTTGGGGAACTTAAGAATAAAACTGGATTGCAACCTTGAGAAGGTGAGTAAATACGCAGAAGAATTGTACTCCAAGCAAAATACACACAGAGTACCCTCCGTTTACCAACTCCAAAACAGTGCAAATGTGAGATAGTGTTCTTTAGTTCTGCATCACTTTGTTGGTCTCAAGAGGTTATTTTATAGTGTTTACATTGACAACAGGATGAAATTAATATTGGTAGCACTTGACTCTTGTTATACAAAATGGGAGGTTAGCTCCCCCTCTCCTTATTAGTCATTCCCTCTTATACACATGTAGAGAAAGAAAGCTGCAAGCTGACAAAACTACTTTATATTTATGTTTGTTCCCCAGGCCAAGAGTACAGAATGTTTAACACATACGACGTTCACCACTACTCATCATTTGCCCTTCTCATGCTCTGGCCAAAACTGCAGATTTCTCTCCAATACGATTATGGTAAGAGCTCATTACTTGATTTAGAAAGATAATTGTTTCATATGTGATGGCTGTTGAAGCTGGTGGATTTTGATCACCCAAGTCACTCGATTGTATCCTCCATCCGACCTGGATGAGCTCCCCCACCCACCACCCATGAGGAATTTTTTATGAATACTATTTTAAAGTGGAAAGACACTGTTTACATTTTTTTCATTTTCTATTGTTTTTATTTTATTTTTAAAAGTTTTTTCAAGCCATCCATCCCTCGAATTCTAGTTCATTAGTTTGAAGTCCATAATGTTTTCTGTTTGCATCAGAAACAAATATGGTTGTGCTAATGTCTTGGCGTCCTGTTGTATTTAAGCAGTAGACCCAAGAGAGAGAGAGAGAGAGAGAATTAAGATTACATTGTTGTTCTATGAATGTAATTTACTATAATTTTTTAAATTATTATTGCAATACTTGGGTGCTGCAGAGTAGCGGCCAGCATTGATGTTTGGGTGCATGATTTGTATAAATCATGAACTTGTTCACAGCACCATTAGAAAATGAACTTGCCCATTAGGATAAGTAAGATTGTTTTTTCTTTTCATTTGTCTTTTTTTTCTTCTCAATATAGAAGTGTTTGCTTCTGGTCAATATTTATTATTGTTACACTCGACTTCTCTTAAAACCAAAAGAATGTTTTCCCCCAATTCAGGTGATACTGTGACTGCTGAAGATGCAGAGAGAGTGAAGTTCCTCATGAATGGAACCAATGGGATCAGAAAAGTGGCAAACTGTATCCCTCATGATATTGGAGATCCAGGTAAATCTTATGTGGCAATATCCTTGTACAATTTTGACTTAGCAAGAATAGTGCTCAGAAATGAAAGTCAGTGTTAATTCTGCAAGAAAGCAAGAAAATGTAGGAACCTATTGCTTTTTTATTGTTTCATTGAGATTGGGGGAGGGGGGGGGGGGGGGGGAGGGGCCCTGCATATTTTTATCATGATTGAATTGAAACAAAAGAGAGTAAATTACATTTATATAGCGTATATCCTATTTTCTATGCAATTTACAATCTGTATCATTACCCCATCAGACCTGATTACATTCTGAAACAATTTCATCTTCCTGGGAAGCATAAAAGTGCTAGCTGCAATTTTTACAAAAGCACTAACATACTGACATGATCTTTCGCTGTATGTGGTTGGATGCCTATTTTCACCCGAGTGAAGTGTGGAAAATTTGTATAGAGGGCCCTTCCCAGGGCCATAATTTTTTTTTTGAGCTGGGATTTGAACCAGCTACCTTTGGAAAACAGATGAAGAAAGACAACCCGCTACCTCACTATTTTAGTTTCCTTTGGATCAGTACAGTCCTAAGAAATATTAAATAAAATCTAATTCAAGAGAAAGTGTTGCAACCAGTTACTTTGTACAGCTACATAGGTGGTCACTGCAAATAATTTTCTTTCTTCCGTCTTTTTCTATAATTTCCAGAGGATGAGCCCTGGAAGAGGATCAACGCCTACAACATTCACCCAACTGATGACTGGAAGGATCTCAATTTGAAATTCATCTTACAAGTCTACAGAGATTTCAGTGCCACTAAAGACATGGATTATCTCAAATTCATGTACTCAAAGTGCAAGGTCAGTGGACTACAAAGATACAGATTGTTATACTTCATGAACAATTCAAGTACACATCTGATCAATGTTTCCAGTTTTGAAATTAAATGAATTTTTTTTATCTGTGCAATGGATTTCCTGTGACCCACTGATTTTTTTTTGGTTGGAGCATATTCAAGTTCGAAGTGAGTCTGCTGAAGTAGTATGTTTATTATCTTTTCAAAATTACATTATTTGCTTTGTATAGAGACAAGTCTTGACAGGACAATTGACTGACAGAAAATGACAGTAAATCTTTCTTGTTTTGAAGGTTCTGGTTGACTCCTCAAAGGCATGGGACACAGACGAAGATGGAGTCATAGACAACGGAGGCTATGCTGATCAAACGTTTGATGCCTGGGTCATGAAAGGAGCAAGGTGAGTGACCATTCTATTTGAGCAGCTTTGATGGTTATTATCGAAACATCAAGAGGATAACATTTTTTTGTTAAGGGACCACAGCTCTGCCTGCTACCTTTGCCTTTACTGTTTGACTCTTCTATACAATCAAGCAGTTTATCCCCTGGGTTTTTTTTTGTTTCGTTCTCAATTCTGATCTGGAAGTGAATGAAACACTGCATGAAAATCCTTTAATAGGATGGAAGATGATAAAAGAATAAAGGCTTTTACTCAAACATCAGAGAAAAGTATAAACTATGGAAGGAGGATGAGAAAAGAATAAAGTTTTTTTACTCTAAAGTCAGAGAAAAGTATAAACTATCTTACCATAAATTGCAGTGGAGATGACTGGATTGGTTTTGCAAAAGTATAGCAAAGAGATTTTTTTGTTTGTGGTGCAGAGGCCATACATAAGCACAAAGAAGCATTATAATATAATGATGTCTCTGTTTGTGTTTGTGTGCGCACATACGCATTTGTGCATGCATGCAGTCAATGTTTTCTTTCTGAGACTGAGAATGTTCTCAACATTAACTAGTGATCACAGACCAGCACAGCGACTGCTTTTGCACCAAAATCTAATGTAAAGCAATATAGTTGCCTCTTACCAGAAATCATTTGCCATCCAGGGTGAAGTTTTTGCACTATGAAAGATTTGTGGTTTCTGTTTCAAGTAAGAGCACTTTATTGACATAAATAACGTATTAACTGTTTGGAGATTCACAAAGAAGACATGAAATCCTGATGTGGGCACAAGATGTTGGTGGAATGTAAAACATTGTAAATGGGCAATAACTATGAATTTGCCACAAACTTAATGTCCTGCGATCTGTCTGAATGAGTCAAAAGTCAAAGATCCTAAAGTTGGGATAAACCCCCCTGGTATGGGACTATTGCCAGGATCACTGTCAAGCTATGAAGCATTTTTTTCTCTTCTTTTTGTTCTTACTTAGTCTGTGTGTTTAGGCAACTTTAATCAATCATATCTCAACGCCTCATTGAACTAGCAAGACAATTTCCTCACCATTTGAATGGGATTCAAACAGGCTTTCAGGTGATACCAGTAACTCTAGATTACCAGATTCCGAGTTAGAATTTATTGGGACTGGTTGCACTTAAGGCTTGATGGGAATGTCATACGTACAATGATATATACTTCTCTTTATGTTGAGTTTGTGTGCTGGATATGTTGGTTGGCACAAGCTTATTACTAATGCATCTTGTATGCTTTATGTATTATGACTATTGTCAATTTAATTGTGCATGGATTTTGGGGCTGTAATGTCTTTTTTATCTATAATTGGTTGAAATGATAGTAAAAGTCTGGGATCATCTCTAAGATCATATCCCAAAATAAATTATTTCAGTAAAGCACACTTTCCTAGCAATGAACACTCATATTTTGACTTTGCATTTTGTTTTATTAGTGCATATTGTGGGGGTATGTGGCTGGCTGCATTGCGAATGATGGTTGAGATGGCAAAGCAGCTCGGCTCTTCAGAAGATCAAGAATTGTATCAAGGCATGTTGGACAAGGGGCAAGAATCATTTGAAAAGAAGTTGTGGAATGGTAGGTCTGCAGTCTTTGGTGCATTTTTTTTTACACAGAATTTGAAAGAAAAGAGGTTACTTTGTCCATTGTTATTATTGAGATGTTATTCTAATGCTGAATTCATTGACAACTGTCAGCTCTGTATGGGAATTGGTACTTGGTGAGTAGAACATTTTAATATAGATAAACTTAATTGACATCATTAGTCAATAAGAACATTTGTTGGAAGTGGTATAAAAAATTTTCTGCAATGGAAAAAGGGTTTTATTCCTAGAATATACATTTTGATAGGAAAACTTTTGTTTCATATTGGAAAAAAACTTTACAGATTTATTTTCTTTTACACTCTGAAGAATTTTTCCAGGGGAATTCTTTCACTGATAATGTGGGATTTCTTTCAATGTGTATTCTGTCATTTCTATACAGGGATGTTATTCATTCTTTTGAGTTTCCTGCTTTTATGCTGCAAGGCATAGTTTGTAACAATCTTGTATGTTTTTGAGTGACATTTCACGCTCTTCCTGGAGTGGCCATTTACATGCCATTTCAATGAGATAATCACTATCCTTTGAACATCTGAGAAGTAGCATTTTTATCATTGAAGCTTCAAGATCTGTTAAATTTGGGTTGCATTTTTCTTTTAAACTCTCATTTTGCTTGACTCATATAATATGGTCAACTTAAGAGACATTGAACGAATGCATAACTTTTTTCTAGAACTGTTTCTCAACCCCTTGTGTCTCTCTCTCACACCTTTTATTTATTTATGATTGCTTGATTGGTTCACAGGGCTTTTAGTCGTGGGTCACGTCTTGTTTTAATTATGAACCTTGTGAAAACATTCTGCTTCTGAGTGTGTCTCATGATCTTGTTTCAGTAGGAAAACAATATTATAATTACTTGATGGGCTCTCTAAGCTGTTAGGCATTATCAATCATCTCTTTTTGACTTCTGCACCTTGTAAAGTAAGGCTGCTTCTGAGTGTGTTTCATACATCTTGTCTCAATAGGAAAGAAAAAGAAAAGCAGCATGTGCCTTTGTGTGTACTGACTGTCATTATGATTTTTTAGTATGTTTGTCATGGATGGTTGGCGGGTGCTCATGGATGCTATGGTGTGGTTTGCTTCTTCTACTATTTTCTATGTGTCACTATTGTCTTAATCTATTCACTGATACTAAACTGACCGTAGAGTGTCGATAATGTTGTAAGACCTCAACATATATATTGATGTGTCAATCCCACAGGCTCATACTACAACTATGACAGCAGCACTAGCGGTCATCACGACAGTGTCATGGCAGACCAGTTGGCCGGACAGTGGTTTCTCAAGGCTTCTGACCTACAGGACAACAAAGTAATTTGCTTTATTTCTTATGCTTGGTTTGAAGATAGAATTTGTTTTTTTCTTATGCTTAGCTTGAAGATTTTTTCGAAGATTAGAGTTTTTCCATTTTATAAACCTGACCAAAAGTATTTTCGTTTTTGTTGGTAAAGTTTTAATTTTAAGAAATCAACATGTTTGTGTGTGTTATTTATTTCATTTTATTTCATATCAAAGCAGATAGACATTTTTAAACAGTTTCATTTATTACTGTTTCTGCTTCAGTTTTTGTGTCTCCCTCTCTCTTATCCCCCCCCCCCCCCTTCCTTTCCAGACCAGTCTTATGTTTAGATGGAGACTTTTGATAATTTTAATCTTTTCACACCTTTAATAATTGTCACCATGTAGTAAGAGAGGAGTGAATTAGGAAAAGGACAAGTATCAGCATTTTTTAACCTGTTTCTTCTCATCCGTTTAATTCTTTGGATGATGTTTGAAGTTAATTTTTTGTAAGCACTCAAAAAACCCTAAAACTGGCGCTGTGGTGTAATGGTTAGGCACTTTGCCTATCATGCTGAAGACCTGAGTTCGATCCCGGTCGCAGAAGATCTGAGATTTTTTCTGCTGGGATTTTTCCCTCTCAGCCCTTCATGGCTCTGGCAAGCAGGGTCGAAGTGGCCTGTCTCTTAAAATGACCTTACAGTGTTGCAGGGGATGTAAAACTGGTAACCTGATCAAAAGCCCTAATGCTATTGCATTTTTTTATGGTCAACACAGTTTGAGTACAGATGGTTCGTGAACGCTCCCCCTTTCAAGTGTTACTTCCTAATGCTGAAATGACCTTACGATGTCAAAAGTGATATTAAACCCCAACAAAGTATATAGTTTGAATGAAGCTAAAGCAGTGGTAGATGTGATTGTTTATCACATTTTATCTGTCTCTCTTCACACCAGGTTTTCCCTCCAGATCACGTGCAGAAAGCATTGTCTGTGATTTACAAGAACAATGTCTTGGGCTTTCAAGGTGGATACATGGGGGCCATCAACGGCACCCGCCCAGACGGAAGTATGGACCTGAGCTCTCCGCAGTCAGAAGAGTTTTGGACGGGGATTACGTATGCGTTGGCAGCGACAATGATACAAGAGGTTCGTAATTTACTGATTTTACTTTTATCTTTGTTCTAGCTTAGGCGGACATTATTAAGATTTCTTTAGTTCAGCTAAAAGTTAAAGATGGGCTTTTCAACCTACGTTATAGATCTTAAGCCATGACAACTACTCTAGTGTGCCAGGATACCAAGGTTTAAGGATGGAGTATATCTATTCTTTATATCTTCTATTTGTTGATATGTGTTAGTTTCTTTGTGCCAATTGATAAGAAAAATATTATTTTTACCAGTGAATTTCCAATCATTTTCACGTTTGGTTGCCTCTGTACACTAGTCTTTTGACATAATATGCTCATGTTTTCATAGTCGTTACATTGCATTTAGCTTGATATTTAAGGCATGAATATTAAAATAAGCATTATTACTTGCCGTAGATATTCATATGGTCACTCAGTACTTTACAGTCTTAATGTTTCCTGAGGAATGATTGTTTTCTTTTTTATGTATTCAAAGTTATATCATTAAGCTCAGCAACTTCTTCATCCAGACAAAATAGATCTAGGAGCCATCAACTTACTGAAATGTAATAAACATGAACTGTACAAACCTGAAAAAAGAAAATAGGTATGATATTTAGTTTCTCTCTTTGTTTCTCCAGGGCATGGTTGAAGAAGGCTTCAGAACAGCGTATGGTGCCCATCATATATGCTGGGAAGTGCTAGGCTTGCATTTCCAAACACCTGAAGCTTACACGCTCAACCAAGGCTACCGGTCTCTGGCTTACATGAGACCTCTTGCCATCTGGGCCATCCAGTGGGCCCTGGAGAAGTTCCATCCCCATCTGTTGCTCCCGACAACCACAAAAGACGCAGAAAAAGCTTCCGGGGATGGCTGTGCTGCTCCGTCTGATGTTGAGCTGAATGTTGCCGCCAGTAGTGTGGATGAACACACTCCGGAGACAGCTGTTGAACAAGCGACCTCTGAGGATGTTGTTGATATTAAGTAGATTTATTTTTCTTTGACATGATAGCTACTGCATTTACAAAACTAGTGGCTATTCTTTGTGCAATGTATGGTTTAAAGAACTAGATGTTCATTGCTTTGAAACTCAGCATGCTGCTATGGTGATTGATTTTGAAGTGGATGAGGGAATTCCATTCAGGCCTAGTTATAGCTTAGACTGTGCACTCTGACATCATTCTGGAAATCAAGGGGAAGCATTGGCCTAACAAATAAAGGGGAAGGTGAACATAGCAACTGATTGTACGCTATTGTTTTGTTACATTTCTTTCCTTTTATTTGGCCCTAATGATAACGCCCATGCACAGCATATGTCATCTTTAGGTGTTTGATAAGGGGCCAAGAGAGGCTACTGTAACTCTGACATTTGAGTAAGCAGTCTAGGTTATAAATAGAAGTTGATGGAGAATATTTTTCTTGTCTCCTGTGGGAGGTGGCATGGAAATTGTGAGATCTTGCTGCTCCAAATGACTTTTGAGTGTTGTGAGGGATGTGAAAATTCTTCAAAAGTATTGAGCTTTGTCTTTGATCAAGTAGTATTGGGTTTTGTCATGGTATTAAGTAATGAGTGTGCACTGGGCAACATCAGTGTGACAGAGAGGATATTTTTTTAGAAATGGGCTTACAAATTTGAGGTTGACATCTTTAGTAACTTAACCTCAACAAATCAAATCATGTCAGGCTGTGCTCATTATTATTTGAATGAGTCAAAGCCCTGCGTCTGATATTTCATTGTACCTTGATAGAGTTTTTCTCTTGTAGATCAAATCAAAAAGTTTTTTTTTTCACTTTTCCAATTTGTAGAGTGCACCATACATAGAGCTGACAAAGAAGCCCACCTCATGGATGTTTTGATTTGTAATCATGTCGGCAGTAGATATTAGTCTTGCCTCTGCCAGTGACTTTGTGAAATTATTGCCTAGACGTGAAGACAACTTTGGAAGATGGAGGCAGAACATACATCTTTATTTTCATATAGTTATAATTCATTGAAGGTCTCAAGTGTTTGAGCTGAATGTCAATGTGTTATCAATGTTTTTTCTCTCGAGCGGACGATAATATGAATGTGAAGGTCGGGATTGCCCTTGACAGGTGCTGGCTTTACACACAATGAAAACTGATATGGTTTTCAGTCTTTCTCAAAATGGTTTTTATAATCTTTGTGTGATCCAATGCAATATACCGTATATGTTGTATTAATAGCTTTTTGTCTCAAAGTTTGCTGTGGTCTATTTAAGTTTTTTTTATTTAATGTAAATGCCATTTTTTCAGTATACCCCATACCCCATACTTTTTTATGATATTTCTGGTCTTTATTGAACATAATATTTGCTCAGAGTTTTTCAGTACTTTTATACCAAACGTCCATGTCACTATAGATATAGGTTTCAGAAAAGTATCACTGCTTTACTATTTATTTGTTTTAGTATGAAGTATTTGTCTGCTATTTATTGAAAAAGGAAATATCGAGTTGGTGATGTCATGTCCTTTATTGTATAATCTGTGTCAATTTCCTCTCTGTTTTTATGTTTTAAATCAATAATTCAACTGTGTGCTGTGATTTGCCAATCACAAGCCATGCTGTTATCAGTAGAGTTCCTTCCCTGTTGCTACAGTTAAGAAGATAGAAATGAACCAATTCCCTATTGTGGGTTTGAGGTGTATGATTCGACACCTAGCCCACCAGTGTATTATGCATACTGCCATTGATCATGTTTGGTATGTTTCCGTAACGTGGCTAATGTGATACCACTTCAACGAAGTGAAGCAAAGACTAGCGCTTTTTGCTAATCTTATTTACGTTTATTTGTAAAATTAATTCAAATTAAGATATCAAAGTTTATAATTTTTTAAAATCCACATTGATGGTATGGCTAACATGACAGAGAATGAGCAAAAGCACATAATAATTGTGACGTCGGTAGTCTAGTGGTTAGGCTGTTGAACTTGTAATCAGAAGGTTGCGGGTTCGAATCCTGGCTCGGACCTGACATTGTGTTGTCCTTGGGAAAGGCATTTTACACGAATTTTCCTCATTTCACCCAGGTGTGAATGGGTACCCGGCTATAGAGAGTGTAAGATCTTGTCAGTATGTTAGTGTTTGAGCTCTTGTAAAATGTATGCTTCCCAGGAAGTTGAGAAGGCTTCTGAGTGACTTTGTCTGCTGGGGTAATAATGATTGTAAAGCGCATAGAGCCAGTAATTGGGATATGTGCTATATAAATGCAATCCATTTATAATTGGGTATATGCGAGCATATGTACAATCAAGCCAAGTCAGAAGTTCTGCCACTGGAAATTATCCTGGAGGAACATGGTTACTTTATACTGAGATTGTATTTTGAGAGTGATCAAATAATTTCTATAATAATAATATTAAATGGAAGACTTAGCATGAGAAAAAGTAATCTTGCTACAGTGTATGAAAGAATATTATTTGAAAATGGAAGATGAATTAGGTTATTTGCTGCTTTTTACATGACAACGAAAGTAGACAGAGAACTATGGCAGTTACTAAAATGTACTGCTGGTATTTATTTTGCTGCTTTATTCAAGTGTTTTATGTTATGTGTATGTTATTACGTTACAAGTTTAACTATTATACACAGAATATTCATATTTTTGCAGATGTAATGTAAACTATGTAATTAGACATTTTTATGTTCATTCAGTTTCTTTCCTTTTTTTCTTTCTAATTTTTTAAAATCTGATTAACAGCTGAACATGCATAGAGATGCTGATAAAGCAGTCAAAGATAAACTAAGTTTGTACTGGCATGATGGTAAAAATGGAGACAAATATTCAGTGCACAATCGTTTGACATTAGTATAGGTATGCACAAAACTTATAAGCAGTGCGTAACCTCGACTTAAGCACTACTTAGGCTTAGGCACTACTTAA